>JBBPOM010000865.1:0-16740 GCA_038091455.1 Leccinum uliginosum | reverse complement strand
ATTGATGATGTTGACTGCTTTGTAGACGGCTGCTAAAATTTTTCACTCCCAGGCTCTCGAGACTCAAGCCATTGGAATCCACTTACCATAAGAACCTGATCCAAGGCGTTCCTCCAGATGTATGCACAAGACAGTAAAGTTGACAGTGTTATGTCAGCGATGACTAGCCTCGCTGACATAAAGTAAGCCCTTATGGCCTCAAAACTATCTAATTGTTGGTGGACTGCACATGTTCAGCAATCCACTTCTTTCCCTTTTGTTGATCCCCCTTCTCGGGTGTTGACCTAGGGAGCTTCCTTTTTGTAGCGAGAGCACTCATACTTGTGCTGGTTTCAACTCCAGCGGCATTTTTGGCATGTTGTATCTTGCAATCTTGGGCCAAATGCCCATTTTCTCCTCAATTGTAACATCCCGCGTTGGATTTCCGGATGTTGAGTATGTCAACGTCCATTGCATTGGGGTCGCGGTGTTTATGCAAGCTAGGATTGTTAGAGCTTTTCGTTTTGAAGGATTCTATCGCCTCCGCATAGCTCTGTATTGTTTTGACATATGTTTCTACATTATCTTCCCTGTCGCTAGCAAGGAAGATTGCTTTGATAATGTCCTGGCAGACATTTTGCTCAAGGAGTGCTACTCCCATTACATTGTTGCATCGGGCTTGATCGTAGAGCCCAAGCCAATAGGTTACGGCAGAAAGATATGTTGCATCAAATGCAAGCGCATCTTTTATTCCCAAACTGTTCCAAAATGGAGTTAGCAAATATGATACCTGGAACTTACATGCAACCTATCTGGCCAAGCCTGGTCTCAGGCCAGCAAAATGATTCAGAGTTATTGACTAATGAACCACACACTAACAAAAAAAACATAGAGCCAACAAGCTGGGCCCAAGTTGAATGGCTCGAGAATAACCTCAATTTACTGTTCAATCGAAGTCAATATCATTTTAGAGTGCTTGCTCATGGCTGACATTGAACGGAATGTCAATGGTATGTAGTTGGTCATCATTCTGGTAGTACCCACCCAGGAGCTGGTCGACCATTGTGAAATGGGCAACACGCTCAATGGAATAGAGCCAGAAATGCAGGAGGAGGGTAGAGAGGGGAAGTACCATGGCACTGGTGGCTGTTTTGAAGGTTCCGCATACCTTGAGCACTTGGTCGAGGACGGGCACACTACAAATAGTAAAGCCCTCTATAATCATTACAAAGTGGAAAGAAAGAACGAAATTACTTACAATGTATGACAGGTTGTTGTCTCAATGTATTTTCCAATGGCATGATATACACCGAAATGTCACATTTGGAGCCTCCAACTTCTTGGCAAGGTCCTTCAATGGGATTTCGACACAACGACCGCAGACTGCACCTCATCACACTGCCATAGCTTCCCTCCATCTTGGCAAAGGAAGCAATGCTATAACAGAAAACACATCATTGTTTCTCGTGAACACTCAATAGATATACTCACACCTACCTGAATATTCGAGGACGATCCCAATGGGCAGATTTAAATGCATTTCCGATGTTTGTGTGAAGGAAACCCAGGCTTGATGAGTAGAACACGTTTAGCAGAGCCGCTGGGGGGCACCACAGTGAGTACTACTTATTCCCTCTCCATGTCCATCTCATCCCGTCCCACAGTCCTCACTCAGTTGCCTCGAGACTATGTGTCGTGACGTGCATGTTCGCTTTTCTCAATCCCTTCCCACTCACTTGCTCACTCCCCTCAAGGCTCGCCCCTCTTTTACACATCCCTACCTCATATCACTAGGACACAAAGAGGGTAGAAATGATGACTCGGACAGCGACACATGGCAACGGAGCACGACGACAGGACAATGCAACAATGACATTGGTGGAAACAATGATGGGGAGTCTATACCAGTGATGGTGAGTAACTGTCATCATCGTCATCATCCTCATACCCACTATCCTCACCCTCGAGATGGTGCATGGCCAAACAACAAATGATGTGATGTGGCACTGCGATGCGACGACTGGCGCAACTTGGGTATGCCACAACACGACAACATGTTGGGATGCGACAACTTTGATGGAGACGATGATGGGATGGGATGGAGACAGGGAGGCGACACCAGCGGAACGACACCAGTGGCAGTGAATAACTGTCATCATTGTCGTCATCCTCATACTCACCATTCTCACCCTCGAGATGATGCACGGTGCAATGACAAATGACATGATGTGGCACCACGTGGTGCAATATTTCTATTGGCAAGCTGTCTCTGGCAGTCAAGATAGCATTCAATGCTGCAAGGTCTACCAAAAAGGAATTAGTAAGTGAAATTTCAAACATGCTAGTTGGCTGCTTATATTTCTTACTTCTAGGCCAATGCATTAGGTTTGAGACAAGATCCTTTGTCCTATGCCCCACCATAGTCCACTGCGACCGAATGGATACTGTGCATACATGCCATACTATCCTTGTTGATCGAGGCAATGAGGACCTGTTACACTCTGTGAACAGTATTCTGGCAGTTCTTGCTGTCCCAGCCGATGAAACTTGGTATGTTGTTCAAGAACGTGTAGCTTTCATCAATTCAAGTGATAAGTCTGGATTTTGTCATCAAATTTATTGCTAGTAGATATACATCATATAGGTGAAATTGAGTTCGTGGTCATGTGGGGTTCATGCATTCAGTGTCCTGATGTGATCAGCCATATCAATGAAGTGATTATGGATGTTGTACCCAACTGCAGAGGTGTTAGAGTAAGTGTGGATTCGGATTTTCTTGCAGAATGGTTAACTCCTTGCCAGCCAAATCATGGATGGAATGCTGGTCCTTCCTATGCACGCATTTTTGGACTAGTAAACAACAATGAAGGCAGCCTGGGCCAGTAGATCCAACAAGGACCAACAATCATAAAGATAAAGGGAGGGGAAAAGTATAGGATGGAGGGGCTAACTAATATGGTAAGTATCTAACTAGTGGTACGAGGATAAAGGTACAAGTTACATGATGCTGACTAAGCAGGTCATGTGACCTGGAAATGTCGAAAGTGAAAAGTAAAAGATAGAGATCACAATAAACAATGCCAAAAAAAAAGCTTGAAGAAACTGTAGAGCTTGCTGCATAGGATAAATTTATTTTGGGTCTTATATTCCTTACTTGGAACTTCTTGACTGCAGTTCTTCCTAAAGAGATCATTGAGCCTGTGAGGATGGAGGGCTAGCCTACATGCAATGGCTTCACCAGATAATATCAACTTTGGGTATGTTCACAGGCCCTATGATAGTAAATTTGTAATATTTATTCAGAGCAAGGCTATGAGCTTGACTCTGGTGGCACATTGTCTTGAAGTACTACTGAGCATGCTCCAGGCTGGCAGGCTGCTGAGGCTTACATGGCAAACAATTACACTGTGTGTGTACTTTATTTGTTTTTCTATTGATATCATCTATAATGATGAAAATGAAGACATATTCATACTGACCAGCTCTATGCACCATATGCATTGACCTAGGTCATCATGCATAAGGTTGTTGATGCTCAGGCAACCTCCATGGCAAGACTCATAGGTCTAAGCCTCAGTCCAAATTCTGCCATACAATTGGTGGTAATTATGTGGATGTTTCCATTCATGTTGTTGCGAAATGTGCGAAGGTGCTTTTCTACGCACCCTTACAATTTTAAATTTTTACTACCATAGGCTGTAAAGCCATGTTTCAAGCATGGCACAACATTGTCTCAACCTGGAGTACAGCATCAAAGGATTGCAATCAATTTCTCCGCCTATATCAAGGTGGCCTTCGATAAAGCAGAGCAAGCTGGTTGATTAGCTATCGATGTTATAGAAGAAAATGACTCTGCTAAATAGATATAGAGTACTTATAATAACCATCCACATTGGTCATGCCATGAATTTTGGCATTGCTTGCCCATGTCTTTACAAGCTTGGCTGGGACCAGTGCAGAAGACAGTGATGTAAAAACATGTTTCGTGACCTTAACAACAAGATTATAGCAACTTGTGATTAAATAACAAAAAAACTTACATATTCTAAAAGGAACCACCGAAAAAGGCCTAGTGCAAGATCATTAGGGTCGAAAGATTCCCCTGAAAGATCGCCTTCATAAAGAAAAGCTGTGTTTTTCTGTGTTGTCACTTTGATTACTCCATTTGCACGACTGAATGAGATATGTGTGACTTAGTCATTAGGAACATGGTATCACTTACTCAATAGGGTTCTCCAACATGCCCTCAAGATATCAAATAGGACATAGGAGACGAGCAAGTTGAGGATGATTGAATCTGAGCTGAGCCCAAGTTGTTGACGGAGGGCTGCACCGGAGGCTCGAGAACCTTGTTGTTCAGGTCAGGAGCAGTGTATTTACTAACCAAAGGTCTGAGGTTGGTTGCGTCATTTGACCGTGCACGATTGATGGCCGTCTGCATCTGAAACACCATGTCTAAGACTACAGTCGACTGTGTATCAGGTAACTTGTTTACCTCGCAAATGAGTTCCGAGTACTTTTTCAAGCCTTGGCCTTGTTCTTGTGGATGAGGCTGATTCCTAAGGTATGGTGCCTTGTCCTGCATTTGTGATCCTCAATTGTGCTCGCACGAGTCACTGTCAGTGTTGGAGCAAGAAGGTGAACATATGCAGTCATGTGCTGCTGCTGCATACACGAGAATCACTTACAGACTGGCTGTGACTCCATCATATGCAGCCTGGAGACGTCCTCGATCCTCTTCGAAGTTCTCGTCCAAGTTCTCGTCATCCGGATACTTGGTCATTTCTTCCAGAATGCTGCAAACACGAATTACCTCATTAAGATTGCTATACATGTCAAAGGCATGAGGGATCCATTGAGCCACATGGATGCACTGTTTCCATCTGGCCGACTTCTCTCTAGACATAACCTGAATTGAATGGATTTGTGAGGCTTTCTGAATTGAAACTAGTGTTTTGAAGTCCAGTTAAGTCTGGTTTTTGAATCCTATTTGGACAAAACCAGACCTTAACCGGTCTTTTTTTTCTTAGAAATTTCTAAGACTGAACCGAAACTGTAGCAAACTGGTTGCACCATTAACCACACCTTGGTTGCAGTCGGTTAATGTTTATCCAGAAATATGTATGTAATTCCATCTACATCCAGTAATGATATGCCCAATCTTGGAGTGCATATCATTTTGTAGGAGACTTTTTGAAAATATCTCATAACTCAGTCAAATAAAATTGTAAAAATAAGCGGAAATCAGGGTAAATAGACAAATAGGGGCCAACATTGGTTGCTGGTCTGGACCGGTCTTTTTGTGGTCCTTTGAAAGCATTTTCCTAAAACAAAAAGACCAGGACTGGTTCTCAAAAAATTCTAGGACAGACTGGCCTGATTAGGACTGGTCCTAGCGGTCTGGTCTGGTCCGGTTCTCGGTCTTCCATCAGTCCTAGGAATTTTAAACAGTCGGTTGTAACCGAATACGTCCAAGACTGGTCGTGAACTGGTCTCAAACCGGTTGTATACTATACAAATACAAGTTAGGTATCATACCAGTCACAATATGACATGTGACAAATTTTACCAGTGTTCAAGTTGCTTTCTTCCTTCATCATTTACTGAGTCTTACATTCTCCCATCCCCCAACCATATTGAATATTCAACAAGCACCCATTGGCAAATGCCAGTGTCTACATATCATAGTATAAAGTGAGTACTAGCTATTTACTTTGAACACATTGGGTCACCGTTCAACTGGATTACCATATAAGGTGTACAAAGGTTTGCACACCTTTTATGGTAATATTTGAAAAAAAAAAACACAATATGTTAACTATGTTGCAAAATGCATATAAGCAGAGGGAGTTGGTAGAACGGAAAATGATGCACGATCGGGAGATGCTCGATCAAGAAGAAATCATAAGTGCATTTGTCCATTCAAGAGTATCTGTTGATGAAGTTAGCATGTTAGGACAGGAATGGACTGGAGGAACATTACCGTCCTGGCATCCCAGCCATCATTGTGCCAAAAAAAAAAACTGTGCAGAAGATATATTTACAATATTTTCGAAGAAATGTTCTGTGAAGTTTTGCCATATGGATAGTCGAGTTGACCTCTCCAAAAGGTGCTGGTGTGATGAATGTCAGTCAGTTTGTATGTAGAACAAGTGAGCATAGTGACTTACTAGGCATTGTAGGAAAGACGAGAAGCTTATCAGAATATATGGTAAATGGAAGAAGGCTTTCCACGTGGGCTCGAACTCCTCGTATCATCAACAAATCCACAGCCAGAAGTATATTCCACATGCTGTGAAGAAAGAGGGATCAAAGTCCACTATTATGCTGTTCCACCTGCTTTGAAGTTGATGAACCCACCTACGATGCGTGCTGAGAAAGGGCAGATGAAGTTGGACAGTTTATTTCCAAAGGCTGGGAAAATATGAGAGTTCTCCAAAGACAAGATTTTAAAGGTGATTTCGAAATTCGTAATGTGTGATGACCAAGTGAGTCATGATATTAACCATGAGTGTGTATTCAATGATCTATACATAGAGTCAGGTAGCAACTTGGGCTTTGTTTAGGAACTGCCTTGTAGTTATGTATCCTTAAATCTGACTTACCCATGCAACAAGATGTCGCAAACCATATTCACAACTCATTCGTCAAGCTCCTTTATGACCTCAAAGCAGGCATTTCAGTAAGGTTATTTTTTTTCCTTCTTACTATTGTTTCTTATATTTTACAGTTAAAGCATTCTGGCTGTGTATCCACGACTACAGACCTATGGTCTGTGAGTCAAACAAAGGCATCCTTCATGGGGATTACTATTACTGCTCATTGGATTAAATCAAATACCCAAATCCCACATACTTTGGGCCTTCGCAAGGAGGTCATTGCATTTCACACAATATCGGGCCCGACCTCATGACAAACAAAACCTAGGGCATTATTTCACTGGCTTGTGTGAACATGTAGGAATCATCAATACAGATTCAACCCAGGGTGCATAACATTGCTCTCAATTCTTGACTGTGTTTAACTCAACCATTCGCTAGCTTTTTTGCGTCACTGCAGTGCATAGAGTGACATATAATTATTTCATGTAAATGAAATTCAACATCATAGAAAATTGTTGGCGACCATGGGTTCACAGGCTGTTCAGAAGGTCGAAGGCAGTCATGTATTACAGGAAACAACGAAAGATATGATATATTTGATGGACTGTAGCAAGGACACGAAGGTGTTACATTTATTCTAGGAGATGCGCAAAATGTAGTAGACAAATAAATTCCAAGACATTGACAAGGAATGAAAGAAAAGGAAAAGAGGCAACGAGCATGTGAGTTGGCGTTATCAGACCAAGTGTTTAGGACGGATGATATTCGAGATGTGGTGACATTTCCGCTTGAGGTGAGTTGGGCTCCAGGTGCTAAGACATAGATTAGCGTGCACCGGTCAGGGGGTGGGGGTAAGACTTGCTGAAGGTGAAGGAGAAGAGTCACATCTTGGAGTCAAAGTAGGATATAAAGTGGAAACTCCCTGCAGTTACAAGTGCAGAAATGATCCAAAAATGGACGGGCCCAGACATGGAGTTTAACTCGTCGAGCACTTCCCCTGCAGTAACCTTGAATCAACAAAGTAGTTCAGAGGTTCTCTGTTGCCGATTGTTGGTCCAAGCTCGTGATCTCAAGTTGAACGTTGTTCAGTGAACGGGAAATGTAAACAGACAAGGGCACGGCACTGGCAGATTGTGGTGTTATCATTGGGGTAGAACAAGTCACCACTGCACAAACCTGCATCGGATATGATGTCTGCTGGCACGCACAATCCGCTGATTGGGAGTGGAAGAGCCAGAGCTGTTGACAACCCATATGGAGACGAGACGAGGGATGCAACATATTGTTCTGGGTCAAAGGGTAATTTCTTGATTTTGGTAGCATCAATTGTATAAACGACGTTAGAAATGGTGACCAAGGTCTCAGCAATGGTAGTCGCCAAGATGATGCAACAGACGCCCACAGGAGGGGGATCGAAAATGAAAATGACCTGCTGCTCAGCAAGTTCATCTGGCAGGCTCTTCCTGAATACCGATTAACGTCGGCTTCCAAAACCTGAGTGATATACTCCAAAATGCCCTAGGTGCGGAGTTCCTTTATAGTTGCCTGAGTATCGATCCATCCATCGAGCATTCACACTGAAATTTGTATGATCTGGCATTGTGCCTTGGCCACACGAAGGCCCACGTTGAACTCCCCAACTCTTTACTCATCTGTTGAACACTCTTGATCGATCTCCTCCAGTGATGTAACACAGATTGCCTCATAGACATATTGAAAAAACTGGTTCAGATGAGGGAGGAGGGCTTCGCCTTCGGTTACGAGAGGTTAAAAATGTATCACTAGATAACAGACCCAGGAAGAACGAGGTGCATAATAAGGTTTCAACATGCAAACACTGGGACTTACCACTGTACGATCTGGCATCATGCCTTGGCTATACGCAAGCTCCAACTCCCCCACTCTGTTTTCAACACACTTGATCGATCACCTCATAGACATATTAAAAGAATCTGTTCAGAAGAGGGAGGGGGACTTTGTCGGCTATTGGTAACAGCGACAAGAGGCTAAAAATGTATCACTAGATAATAGACCCAGAAAGAACAAGGTGCATAATATAATGGTACTTACCACTGTACGATCCAGTATTGGGCCTCGGCTGTGCGCAGACCCCATATCACTAGGACACGAAGAGAGTTAGGAGGGCTGGCTCAGCTGTTTGCTATGGCGACGAGAGGATAAATTGTATTACTAGATAATAGACCCAAGAAGAACAAGGTGCATAATAAATTTTTCATGTGCAAACACTGGGACTTACCACTGCGTCATCGGGAAGTCGTTTGCGAGTACTACCAGAGTTTGTACTAAAAGTGAAACTGGGCCCACTGACTTGACGAATGGAGAATGGGTGTGGCATTCGAGGGGGGTGCAATCAGGGGCAGCCATGCTTCATGTCTGATTAGACAGTCTCAATGCATCATCAGATTGGTCCGGCCCAATCTCGTCCAATAGTTCGGTGTTCATAGCAACCTCAGGGCATGGATTATGAAGTGGCTGGGTCCGAACCCTATTGAATCAGTAGTATTCTATTCATTTATTACCACGATTCTAGACTTGTGACTTAACACATCAACGTGTTATTCACATTAGTCATTTATGCTTATTCATCTTACTCATCTTCTAATGACGTCATTGATACATGCATCATCTGATTGGTTATTACTACTGGCAATCACCCTTAGTCTAATTACTAATTAATAGGCTTAGTCATACAATGAGATACTTATGCTATTTGCTAGTTATTCTCATCTATTCTTTTGGAATGTTCCATGGCCTTCTTTAGAATATTCCACATTACAATATGTAAGTATATGTAGACATGCCTACCTCTATAATAAATAAGGCACGTTCACACTCCCACTTCATGTTAGTTCCTCAAGCACTTGCTATCGCCCTCTGCTCCTCAACCTCAAGTGAGTATTCTCCACTTGAATCATATTTCAAAGGTTGCCCTCACTGTGCCCCAGAGAAGTGTACAACATTTTTAGGTTATGAGCCCCGCCCAAGTTGTTTATTTTCCCAGTGCCTCCATGCAAGAAAGAGAAACAATTATTGAATTGAGTCACCAACTTCCCGATTTTGTTGATGGAACAATACACTGCAAGGTCACCAGGGAGCTGAACATATTCAAGGGTGAGATGTTCGTCTGTGAGTTTTTCAACCTCCTGCAGCTGATACTCTAGATAACATCTGAGAAGAAAATCAGCTTATGTAACTCATATCAAGTTGTCACTCACCCAAGAAAGAATTTGAGCTAGCTGATGAGGCGTGGCAACAGAAAGTGGAGCCCAAGAACAGTATGGCATGTGTATCAGACCTCACATCTTGAAGAAACCCAGACCAGCCGGAGCAAAGGTATAGTAGAATTGCTGAACCATGAGAACTATGAAGGATTATGATGAGCTTGCAGATCAAGGCGAAAGTGTGGCATACCTTGGACAGCTCTGGGCTAGTCACCAACAATGGGTTCCTGGTGCAGTAGGCCCAGACCCTTTGAATGGTCTTTAAGTAGCACTTTGAGTTTCGCACGATACTGATGGGTGAATTCAGATCTGTGAGAAAGGAGCCCGATGCAGTTGGGGGAAGTGTGGAGTAGGCAGACGAGGGTGGCTTGCTTATCGCAATGGTTTTGAAACTGAACTCATCCAGTGGTAAACTGAGGTCTGCTAAGTAACGAGCGAAATTAGTTAGAATCAACACTTACCAAAGCTTTCAGGACACTCATGAATTCCATGTCAGTTTCGATGACCCTCTCAACAACTTTGAGTACATCCGAGGCTCAGGCTTGGATGGAGTACATCGCCTGCCTGCTCCTCTTTCCAGTTAGTGAAACCCCTCGGAGCACTGAAATTGAACTCGATCGCAGCTGTAGATGGATGGGGCCACGGCCAAAAATTCGCACTGTTATGAGGATCATAGTAAATGTCTGTTATATACTGGACATTCACTATCTTGTTTTGCTCTATGTTCATAAACGGACGACACCTTTGATTTTCTGCCATGTGTCTTCATTTGTCTTTGCTCCCTGGAGTCGGGGGCTTGGCATGAGTGCACCACTACAATGAAAATAAAGTGTGGGAACTTGATTGGAGGCGGGCTGTCAGGAGATGGTGGCATGCAAGGTGCGTGCGTTGGGCGGGCCGTTGGTCACAATGTGACCAGTGACAAATCTCACTGTTGAACTGCAGGAATATTCATATAAGCAAGTGCGAGGTACACATCCTCCTCAACTCGATACAATGATGTGAGTTATCTACTCATCACCCTCACTGTGACCTGACTCGGTGTCTCCTCCCTCATTCTCACAAATGGAAGACTCAGAGTTGACCAGACTTCCACCTTGCACCATCACTGCAACAACACATTCAAGTTGATGTGTCCACACGACTCTGGGTAGTATGGACCATATAGGTGAGCACTCTTAACCTTCATCATCATACCCTCTGCCATTTTCTCACAACACTGGAAAAGCGCTGGACTGGACATCATGATAGATCTAACATGAAGATGAGCCTAGTGACGCGCTGGGCTCCACTATGCCGCAGGCAGGAAGCGCAAGTATTGGCTGCCCGAGGTGTGAGGGCCTGACAATGATAATACAGAGGTGAGTGCCCCGTTGTTTGCCACGAATGCCGAGGATGTGGTATATGATGCACTGGACTTGGTGCAAGCTCGGCGTGGTGGAGGTGGTTGGGGCAGTGGTGCTAGTGGTGACAATGACGGCAACGTGGATGACGGGGTCGAGTACGCGTTGATGTTTAGTGATGCATTGGCAGGTCCAGAGGGCATGGACGAGGCGTAGTACGAGTGTACTTCAAGTCGTGACAAGGTGAGTCACAGTACATCCTTGTCCTCAATGTCACCCAGGCCCTCTTCACCCTCAGGCTTTGCTTGCGCAACACCACAGTGCATAACTCAGACACGTTGTCACTGGCATAGAGTAATGCATGGGTACCAGGTACCCACCATGGGTCATGGATATGGGTACTATGGGTATGGGTATGGGTTGGTACTGCCTAACCCATGCATTACCCATTACCCATGACCTCAGGTATTGATACCCGTGGGAGTTTGTCCAAATAGTACTATGTTCACTGATGAACTGACTACCCATGTGCTCGACAAGTCAACGACAACCTTCTTTTCATTCAATGTATCATAATTAAAAAAAAAAAAAAAAACATGCCAACTTGAAACTGATTAAAGGTGATTAACAATGAGTAATCTGATGAAAACTTCTGTCGACAACGCCATGACTGGCAAATGAATCCCCCAGCCTACAGAAAAGGTTCTTGCTCTGGAAGACACCCACAAGGGCAAGCGACAGGGTAACGATAACACCAACAATAACTGTGACACTAGTACCAAGAAACGGCATACACACAACCGTGACAGCCAGCCTCCGACAAGTCACAATGCTACTAACTCAAACGACAGGGAAGACGAGGCCAGCACCATAGAGAGCAGGCACAGGCAGAGTAAAACTCCTTCTTGTGATGCAGGTAACCCCACGGCGGAGGACCACAAGCGAGCGACAATGAGCTTGACAAATCTTCTGATGTCGACTCGAACGAGGTGCGCTAGAGTTAAATTTGGTCAGTATATGCATTGCCGCGTTGCTAACGACAACCAGAACGCATGATGAAGGATTGGTCATCCTCCATCTATGCCTTTTTTTGGCCCCATACGATATTCAGTATGTTAACCACCGCCGCTGTCACGTCTCCAAGTGCCTCGGTAAGCACTGCAAACACGGGGTGCACCGATTCCTTGACAAAGCTGACAAGACATCCACTGGCAACATGTACAAACATGTTAAATCTTGCTGGGGTCCAGAGGTCTTGAGTTCTATCAGCCGTGTATCTACTCTGGAAGGTGCACGCCAGGCTATAACACGGTATCAATCAAACGGCACAATAACATTCAAGGTCAAAGGAAAGATAACTTACTCTAATAGGCAGCCGACGAAGGCGGAGACGAGGGTGGAGATCGTTCATTGGGTCGTCGAGAACCTGCGCTCGTTTGACATTGTCAAAGACCACGCATTTCAGTACCTAATGAAAACTGGGCAGGATTCCAGAGTTCTACTTACCTCACCCAAGTACTGTCTCGCTGGATGTCAAATTCATTTTCGGGTGTGCATGCAACAAGATTGCTAAAACATTGCAAGTTAGTTCATATCAGACCATTAAAAGACTCTACCGTTGATGAATCTCTCACCCGGGCCAGAGATACGAGGGCGAACTTAATTTTACGACCGATTGTTGGACTTCGCCGAACCACAAAGCGCTTGTGGCGTTCGCTGTCAGAACAATTGACATACCTGGCTGACTCGGAGGATTCCTTGACCTCAGTTGCACACTGGCCATACGCTCGCTGAGACGTTCGCGAATGTCCTAAACGAGTTTGGGATCTCAGATAAGGTAGGCAGAATATTGTAATAGTGACAACATACCTGAAAACAACATACCTGCGGCTTGACAGATCTTGGCAGTGATGGCAGACAATGCATCGTCAAACGATACAATGACCGACCACCTGGCTGACCTGGTAGCGCATTTCAGCGGCAGCGCTAGCTGCGTGCGATGTTCACATCACCAGTTTAGTTGCTAAAAGTCTTCTAAAACCATTTGACTCAACAAAGAAAGGCAGTAAAAAGAACGCCAATGTTTACATTGAGAGAGAGGAAGAAACGGCGGACTGGGATGAGGATGGTAAACGTGAGGGTGATGAAGGTGAGGACGATCTGGTGGATGGTGGCGAGAACGAGGCAGATGACCTTGATGGTTGGGTTGACGAAGTCGAGTCGTTGAGTTGAGACGACTGTGCTTCAGGGACACGTCCGTCCACTGCAATCCTCATCAGAGTAAGTGCAAAATGAAAAGAAAAATGTACTGCTGAGCAGGACGGCACTGCCGCAAATTGACCTTCAAGATCATACATTCAATGATTGTTCTTCTCCCAGAATGGAAAGCAACAGTGGAAGAGTTCAACATGCCGGTGAAAATGATTCCCCGGGACGTTGCCACTCGTTGGAATTCGACATTTGACATGGCTGAATTCATCTTGAAATACCGCGAGCCCGATAAACGGAAGTTGAAGCTGACAGCCTGCAGCTTGGACAACCGTGAGTGGGCCTACAACCCAGTTGTGTGATGCACTGAAGGTGTGCTTTCAAATCGGTGAACGTTGAGTTGTGACAGCCTGAGTGACATCCTGGTCACACAGATCCTCAAAGACGCTACACTGTTTTTCTCTCGCAGCACCCCGAACCTGGACATGGTCAATGATTCCGGCCATGGACTTCATTGATAGTTCATTCACCAACAGCATCCTCGAAAAGGACTCTGTCTACTCTCTCACGAATGCATCAAATTTGTACCACATCGCTATGGGTACATTCTGACACGATCCAAACACGATCAAGCTCACCGTGACATCTACACTGCACCTTTGCACCCCTGCCACAAACTAGATTACTTTGAGAACGCCCGTTGGAAAGCAGTGTGGGTTGCAACAGCACGAAAACTCGTTTGAGACACGTTCGACGAATGGTATGCAACACACTAAGTAGCAGACACAATATCAGAAGACGACTTGCACTCAGCTGACAAGGTGGGAATACAACTAGTATGCTTGTCTGAGCTGTTGCTAACGTTACATGTGATGACATCAATCAACACGGACGCCATAGCCTGATCACACCAATATCTTTGACAATCTTCCTTCTATTGCCAGGCATACACGTCCAGCAGATGAGCTGGACTTGTACCTCTCGACGGGGGTCGAGGATTTTAATAATGTCAAAGATGTGATCCGATGGTGGCATGACCACCGTGCTACCTACCCGTGCCTCTCCTGCATGGCCTTGGACCATTTGACAATTCCCGGTATGTGCAAATGAACTGGTTACTATTGACTCGGACCTAATGTACAGTGCTAGCTACGTCTGTCGATGTCGAGCGTTTATTTAGCCGAGGCCGAATGCTTTTGTCTCATATGTGGAACAGGCTATGATACAAGCCAATCAGTCCGTGCAATATTGTGTCTTGGTTCCTGGAGTGTTGATGCCTTCTTGGGATGTGCAGATCTCCAGGAGCTGGCATCATTGGAGGAGATTGTTGGAGATGTATTAGAGGAGGGCTGGGATGGTATTGAAGTAAACTAGTTAATTTTTGTCCGTACAAAATTGTCTTTGTCCATTACTTGAAAATAGATACCCATGGAGTAACCCTCGGGTTTACCCATCATGGGTACTTGACCCATGGTACCCATGCATGGATATGTACCCATGATGTGGGTATGGGTTTTTGATGGATATGGGTATGGGTTGATATCAGGACACCCATGGGTTTACCCATGCAGTTCACTACACTGGCATGATTGCACCAGGGCTCATTGTCACTCTCCTCCCTCAATCTCACAAACAGAGGACGTAAGCAATGGACCTCCATCTTGCGCCATCATGGTGACTTTTGAACACATTGACATACAACAAGTCTGGTATAGGTGAGCACTCTCGTTGAACCTTGACTTCAACCCCACCCAACCTCACCCTCCTCTCGATGGTTGTGATAGTAGAATATCTAGATGATTATAGCCCCATCCATACTAGTACACAAAAATGGTATAGTACTCAATTATGATCTGAGTTGACATGCTGTGGATACTACAGGTTGGTACTATCCTGGACATGCACGAGATCGTCCAGCGTGAAAAGCTCTACATGTATTCCATTTCACCAAGTGAGGCACAACTCATTGTTCATTCCTCTACCGTTGCTTCCGACTCAAATGTGGCCTTGGCTGTGAATAGGCTCTGTCAGCACCTGGAAACAAAAATGCAACCAACTCTACCAATCACCCCAGTGCCAGTGACCCCAGTTCCGGCAGGTCAAATACTCCATGCCGCAGTTGAAGCACCTCAGCCTGACTCGGAGGGAGGACAGGTCAATCATGCCATCACTCTGAGTCAGGCTCTTGAACTCCGACCCCAGCGTGGAGCACAAGTTCGGCAACCCAACATAAACCTGCATCTACAATCACTACGCCGTTTGATCCACAACATACACAAAATCGAGCTAAACCATGCTCATTTGATCGAGTCCTAAACATGGAGTGGACCAATAGACAAAGGGCTTACTATGCACAGCATGCACCAACAGTGGATGGGGTGGAAGACTTACAGCAACGAGTGAGTGGTCATAATTCATGGTTATATTTTTATGACTGACTAAGTTCCACTGTAAGATGAAGACGTTCTATCCAGGAGGGGTGCGCCGTACATCCAGATATAGCTATGTTTGCCTGAACGTGTGGTAGATGAGGCAGGATGATAAGTGTTTTATTGGGCACCACTCACTAACTAGCACCTTATCATAGTATTTTGAAATTGCAAAACTCGGACACTGATGGCGCTCATATGTTCATTCATCAATACCCCAGCGATTGAAGACCAATCTACTGGCCAATTTTATTGGTGCCTTCAATGGTAAAGAAATTTTGTATTCCAGACGAGTCTCAGATGGAGCACAAACATACGAATGTGCATACTTTTCCTGGTATAATAAATATACTACTCAGGTAAGTCGGTGGGTATGGTAGGAGCTCAGATATTGGCTAACTTGAACCGTGACTCTTACTTGATTACAGGGACAAGGTGCCCCTAATGATGTGTCATGAGTTGCATGTGAAAGGGGCTCAGAGAATCAACATTTCTCATCAGAACTAGATGATTATCTGTTTCAGAACTTGAAGGTAGCATTTGCAGAAACATTTGAGTGGATTGAAAACATGGTAAGTCATACATTCCTACTATAAGAAATTTTGGATAGTATGCTGATGGGATCTACCTAGCTAAAAGTCTATCTACCAGATAAATTTGAAATGCTAATGTGTGTTGTCGACACACTGCCTGGAATAGTGTTGCTGCTGTTACTTCTGGTGATTTCGCCCTCTTTTCGTCTTTTCACTTCTTTGTAGTCTTTGCATAGTCTTTGCAGCGCTTTGCGCTGCTTCTAACCATTACCATTGGATTCCCCATGGGCGATTACCTATCTCACAACTTCGCTCGATGTTCTAGCGCCTTGTGGTCGCTCTACACTTCTTTTCTTCGAGTTGTGATTACTTTCCCACTATTGTGGCTGATTGTGGCTGCTAGT
>JBBPOM010000864.1:0-16745 GCA_038091455.1 Leccinum uliginosum | reverse complement strand
CCTGTTTTGACGAAGAGGGGAATAATCCTTGGAGTGCGTGCTGATACCAATGCGCACCCTTTGCCCATTTCCCCCACTGGAGCCCGCTTCACGAAGTGGCGAACCCCCAATCCTTTGCGATTCATCTACTCTTCCCACCCAAGCTGCCGGGCCTCGAAGTCCGGGCAGAGAGCTTAGCGCAGTTTGCTGCGATCAGCAGGTTGGCCTAGTTCCCATCGTCGAACCTGATGTCGATTTCGCAGAGGATGCGGATCTCAAGAGAAGCGTGGAGATTCACGTCAATGTTAGCAGTATGCTCTACGCTCGATGTGCCGCATATGGTGTTTTGCTCGAGGGTGAATTCCACGAGCGTTTCTGAACAAAAACGAGTCTGATAATATGTGTGTTTTTAGGGTCATTGATCAAAAAAAAAAAAATCCTGCTTGCGTTCGGTCTTAGACACCCCTTCCGCAGCACCACGTCAGTCGCAGCTATTGGCCTTGCGACGGCAATGGCACTTGCTCGTTCCGTTCCTATAGCAGTAGCGGGTATTGTTTTCCTCTCTGGTCAGTGCCTTTGACTTTTGACAATTTTCCGCATATCAATGACCCTCCTAAGTTGCTCCTAGGGGGTCTGTCGGACTCTGATTCTGTCAAGCTGTAAATGCCACCGTAAACAAAGCTCCTGCCGGCTCCTCGCTCTCTCTGTCTAGATTTGCCCAACCTTCTCATTTGGTCGTGGGTTGCACAGTGACGCCATGTGCAAGTGGGTCAAAGGCGATGAAGAGGGAGCCAAGCAGACATTTGAGGCTAGGGTAAAGGCATGCTGGTTGGCTGCACGGGGAGAGGCTTGAAAGCGTGAACTCTGTCATAGTTTCCTGCTTTGAATGAAGTTCTCATTGAACATTCCAATTCGGATGACCATCACTCTTTGGCTTTGGAGTTGCGGAAAAGATACCGAGCACATGCTTCCCATTCGGATTCATACGTTTGCGGCCGACATCGGCTCGATCGCTTCCAGGCGTGTCCTTCGCTTGGAGTTGCGATGTGATCCGGTTTGTGGACGGATCAACTGTAACTCACTAGATCCTACTCTGTGGATCTCGAACATTTGCTTCGGTTGCATACAGCCTGGATAGCTTCGACCTTACTCGCGACGGGAATCTGCCCGAGACCAAGATCGTGATTGAGACTCTTGGACTTGTGCGCCCACTCGTCGTTATGCCATGACACTAACCTCTCGGCTGTGTTGGGAGAAGACGTACACACTTGCTCGGACGAGCGATACGTCTGCCACCTGGACGGAACTTTCTAAAGTCGCCGACGTGGATACATACTAATGGACATATGGCCACGATGTTCGACATATGAGGAATCTTGAATCGATCCCATATAAATCGTGTGGCGCCCTGGAAGTCTAGAGATTTGGAAGTCCTACGCGACCTCGGTTCAATCGATCTTGGAAATTATTGCACCATATCTGTTGCTTACTGCGCCGTTCAGAGGACAGTCTGGGGTGACACCGGTGACGGACATGGACAGGGTTGGGTGTACGTTGTAATTCAATTGAACATGGAGCGTAAACGTTTGGATGATGTCACATAAATTGGTCTCCCGTTCAAATCCTGGAGTAATCGATACCGATCAGGCCGCATCAGTATCGTATTCCTGTCACATTTGCAATCCATGCAGTAAGCGCCGATGAATAGAGTTCGATCGAGTTGGCAGAGTGCGACGACTCGGATCAGTGAACCAGCTAGCCTTGAGATTTGCGGTCCATCCTTTGATCCCTCCAACGGCAACTCGCCTACATTCTGCATCCAGTCCTTTTCTTCTCGACTGCCATCATCAAGAAGCGCAGCGGACTTTCATCATTGACAAGGCAAGAGCAAAGAGAGAGACGCGTGGGTGTCTCTCTGGCCGGCCCTTGAGTTTGTCCGCAACCAAAGATACAACACGGTCCTTGTCGTCTCAAGTGGAACATCTCCCGGTTCCAATATTTCATTGAAACAAACTAGAGAATGGACCAAAGGTAATGTTCTGGTCTAATCCCAGTCTTTCCTGGTCCTAGTCTGTTTCACGGTACTGCGTTTGTCCTTCTGCAGACGTCGGCGTAGATTATCAGCCTTTTGCAAGCCAGCCACACGTTTTTGTTGCTCCCGGGTTGGAGATCCTTTGATCAAACTCGCCGACGACTCGGCTACCAATGCATGGAGCTGAAAGATGCACAGACTTAAGTGAACGAGGCGAGAAACAGATCACTAGCGCACACCTTTGCAAGCACGTCATCGATATTGGAAGCTTGAGAGCGGGAGTTGCTGGATGTCATCAGTAGAGAGCGTGTCGATTTCGCATAGTACGGCTGGAAAGCGTTGGAGTCAATCGCCAGGTCGACGGGTGGTGACAATTCGAGCGCACGCTCTGCATCAGGGTCTCTCGAGCCCAGAGTGGTATCCATGGCGCGTCGATGCGGCACCGCGCGGTCACTTTGGTGGATAGCTTGTTGACGTTCTGACATCGCCCGACGGTCAGCGCAAGCCAACATCAAAGCCTACCCGATGGGAGAAGTAGATACTCAACTTGACCACCAGGACCAGAGCTACGGGAGAAGGATAATTCGACCAGGTGTTTCGGGACTGACGCAGCGGTCCGGAAGCTGGCCAACCAGGCGCGCGCTTCCTTTTCGTGCTCAAGGCCCAAAGAGACGACTGCAGGAGGAGGTGGAAGGCTGGAAGGCCCGTGAAGCGATCGAACGCTAGTGCTTTGGCCACGAAAGGGATGCACCGAGAGTGGTGCAAGTCTTCTAAGTAGACGAAGTGGCATTTGCGGGTCACATACTACGTAATGGAGAGCACTTGGAAAATACTATGACAAAGTCAAACCGATCTTCAAAGCTTCACACATGTCCTCTGGGGCCAGTAACTCAACAACTGCAGCCTCGAGCCTGCCCTCTAAGTCTTGAAGCCTGAAAATACAGATGGGCCAATGGCACGCTCCAGGTTTGCGGCGCAATGACCCGAAATGCTGTTAGTCTGGGTTATTCAAGACGTCCCAATTTCCGGTCTTCTAGTGCCCCAGGGTGTATTGCCAACTGTGTCGCGCTTCGGCATCCCACCATGGAGCGAACACTCGAACCGTCTTCGAAACCAAATATCTACCGAAGTTGTCGTTGTGTGTGAAGCCATCTCGGTGGGTCACAAATTTCCACTATCAGTCGGCGGATATTGGATCTAGGTCCCCTAGACGCTGAAAACATATTTTTATGCTTTGCATCCCTGTTCATATGAATCTGATCGTGCTTCTCATTGTGTTATCTTAGCCCACAAACTGGATGATTCCGGCCTGTGATGGCCTTCAGCCCATTAGATATGGCCCTTCGGTCCGAGAGCGTTGCTTCCCTGATGTGAGTTTCGAGCGGACATGACATGGAATGTTAATGCTAACCGATGCATGTAACTTGCGCAGACCCACACTACAAACATCAAACAGCTGAAGGTTTCTAACTTGGCTGAGTTACTAGTATGTTTCAATACGTTCGTTGAGCTGCTGCCTTGACTTGACCTGTTTCAGTGCATATATTATGCAGCGCGTAAGTCTATCGGCGGCGAAACTCGGCCAATCAAAAACAATCTACGTTTGGTCAAGTCTTGGCTCACTGATCTCAGGTTCATTGATCGGACGCTCGATAGCATGTGAACCTGGTAGCTGGCCTCAGAATCCAGATTAGTATCCTTTTATAGCACATTCAAACTAATGGCGCAAACTTTTTGTGCAAGCGGTACACAAACATAAACCATCTACTGGGCGCCTATCCTCGAGATATGACCAAGTCAAGGAGAGCATTGACCAGCGAGGTGAACCATGAATTACCTAGCTCCCGTCTCTGCTGATCCTTCTCAGTTTATCACTGGCCAGTCATCCCGCTGCCATTCACCGCCCGTTTGTATCGAAGGGGTCTTTTCTGTTTGGGCATAGCCCTCCGAATATCGTGAAGGCCGCCAGATCGCATTCTCCGCCCTGATGGCCTTCTTGGTTCTGTTCTCGGCGCGGCACTGGGGTAAACAATGGTATCTCTAGAGATGACGTAAATCAATTGCTGAACCCCAAGTCTTCGAATCATCTTGAACAGTTCATACCTTCTTCCAACCTTCTTCCGAGGACTTTTTTTTTCCTCAAACGGCACTTGCCGAGAGTTCGAGCGCCCGCGTATGATGTCACCGGCAAGTGGTCACCGTAGTTGATCGGCAGCTTATATGTACCTCTGATGGAAGAGAGAGCAGGTTCTTGTAACCGCGACAACAGTCCAGACTCTACCTTCCATCGGTGCGATATTGATATTCCGCGGCATGGATATGGGTTATACATTTAGTAGCACGGACTAGCGCCATCTTCCACGCTGCTCCGATGACTGTAAGCCGTAATTTGTGCAACGGCGATGGCCCGGGAGAATTTGAAAACTCCACAAGTCTCAGGAACAACCAGAGATGATTCGACCGGCTGCACTTGCCATAGTCTTGGAGCCGACTCGAAAAAGTCAGCATCAGGTTCTCCGCAGATATCATTTCACCAAGTGTCTGAGGGAATATGCGGCCCCTTTCATCGCGGTGAGGTTCAACATTTCATGGCTCCGAACCTCATGTACCTGGGCCTGAGTATCTCAAATTTGAGGCTGTTTAAATGTGATGGGTTGCACATACTACATAGCTGCTCGCATGCCGACCATCATATATCATAGAGTAGAACAAGTGGAGAGGTACCAGGGCCCAGGGGCAAGTACCCACCCCAGAACCCTAGTGGAGTTCTGCCCTTCATATCTGACCTGGTCCGTTGAATATCCCCGTCAAAAACGTCCCCCCCTCTTCGCAAAGTCCGCACTAGCGAAGAACCAAGTGCATTGATCTTGGCGGAATACCGCGGAACCTCCAGAATTGCTTTCGAGCGAGAGATTAACCGATGTTCCCCTGAGCGGAGGTCCTACCAAGGCGCAACGCCTGCGAGTGACATCATATATAGCACTCTGTATCCGCTTCGTGAGACCAAACTTGTGGTCGCAGATCGGGGTGAATTCATCCCAAGTAGAAGATGCACGGGAGATTGATCGTCCCGGCTCAATCGCTGAACCGTGAGCGGTGTCTATGATAGACTGACCGTTGATTGCAGCGTTCTCACCGTGACCGTCGTCGTTGGAGCGGAATTCACATCGGACAACTGAGACCGTTCGAAGTCAACAGCACTGGAATTTGAGGTCAATTTCAACCTAATGAGCGCCTGTGCGTTATGCAATTATAGAGCCGACGGTAAGGTGTACGAGATTCTGGGTCAGAAGCATTAGAGCGCTTAGCTGTTACCTACAACGCTCAACAAAGAGAAGTTGCTGTAGCGCTGGCAAAGTTCTTAGGGTTCGCATACTGCGCACTTGGCATGCAATAACAACCCGTTCCAGGGGAGCTCCGATATGAACCTGGTCGGAGATTGGCCCGTGACCCTCGTATGGTGAGAATGAACTTTTAATGTAGGAGCACCAGGTCTGGTTCGGGGATAATGAACTTGTTTCAGTCGACTTCGATTTGCCCCGATCTCCGACTTGCATGGCAATGAAGAAGTTCGAATCGAATCGACACAATCAGCGTTGAGAATTGAAAAGACAGTGCAATATTACTGGTATTTTGCGATCCGAACACCATGTACGGTACTCCAACTGCGGTATAGTCAATGAAGGATGTGCCAATCCTCACGGAGACAATCTTTCGATCGTCCAGCGGGGTTCTTCATCCGAAGATCCGTCGATGCGCAGGTATCGGACTCGATCGTGAAGACGAGACGGCTTCCCGAGCCAGAACTCCACTTCACTGCTTGAAATCAGCACCAGATGTGTTTACGAATAAGTAGGTTTCTACCTTGGAAGAACCCTCCAACCACCCCAAAAATCTGGGAGAGGAATTTTGCCTTCTTTGCCCGCTTCGACCCCATACTGGTTTCGAAGTTTCTCGAGTCTCTGCTGGAGGTCGTTTTCGCCTATGACGGTGCTTTGCTTGCTGGCAAGTGCGCCGAGCTGACTGCCGATGGGTCGACTTTGGAAGTACCGCTCGCTTTCCTCTTTGCTCAGCTTCTCCACTTTGCCAACAATCCTGACCTGTCTGGACATTTCTCGCCAGAAGAAGAGTAAAGCAGCGTTGGGGTTCTGGTGGAGCTCTTGAGACTTGCGGGATGTATAATTGGTGTAAAACACGAATCCTCGTTTATCTAGCTGTTTGAAGAGGACCATGCGAGAAGAGGGTATACCGGAAGCGGTAGCGGTGGACAAAGACATTGTCTCTGGTTCATGGACGTTGGCGTTGCAGGCTTCATCGAACCAGATGTGGAATTGATCTAGGGGAGACGGGTGAAGATTGAGTGGGGAGATGTGATCTGGTGTGTTGTACACGGGGTGTGAGTAGACTTGGATGGTGTCCTTTGTCTCCACGACGTCTATGTTGGACATATTCAGTGACGGTATTGAGTTGGATGAGAAATTGCGTCCTGGAAGGAAAAAGGATAGCTTGGAGCGCGATAAAGATCTATTCAAGATTGGTTTAAAGCTGATCATGCTGGTCGGAATCATCCGCAGACCGGTGGCCACTGGCCCTCACTGCAGTGCCAGTAACACACGTCACACAATGAAGATGTTATTGGCTCGCAACGTCAAAGAAACGAGTACAATCTGATGGGAGTCAAGTGTTGCAGGGTGGTGGCTTGATCGGAAGGCAAATTTAAAGGATGACGGAATACTAGCTTGTGTGTACTAGATGAGTAATCTGTTGCTATCTTGCGATCTAGCGAGGCACTGAAGGGTTCATTTCGCCAATGTGGTTGCTGTTAATGGGGCAAAGGCGAGTAGAGCGGGAAAGGGGATTAAAGTTTGGAGTATTCGTGCTGCGATAAGAAGCAGATAAGTAACGCGTTGCGAGACCGCGTGGAGATGGCGAGTTCAACTCGGAAACTTGGACCCGTTCCTGCCTCGCCCCCTCCCCCTTCCGAGTCCGCCTCTGTCCATCCATCGACACGGGCTACAAGGAAGCGGAGCGCCCCGTGTCAGAACGAAAATAAATAAAATAAAATAAATAAGAAAACGTGGTCACGTCACGGCACGAGCCGACGGCTGATCTCAGATGAAGTGATCGAGGTCACTTCAAACTATTTAGCCTCTCAACCTCCACCAACTCATCTCCCTGTTCCTTCCTCTTCCTCCTCCTCCGATGCACTCCATATCAGACCTCACCACTTTCTGTAGGAAATCAACAGGTGATGTCCCCCCAAAGCTCGTCGTAAGCTAACATCTCTTCTCCCTCACCCACACTCGTCTTGATCCGCACACACACAGGGTGCATCCACCACCGTCGTCGGCTCTAAAGTATACCTCTTCGTCAGTTCCCGCTCCTCCCTTTCCCCTTTCCATTTCTGATTCTCCCCCAGGGCGGTCGTCTCGTCACCGAGCGACGCATGGTCTCCGACCTCTATGTCTTTGATCTACAAACATTCACGTGGCTCAAAACGACCCCCTTTGCCGACGACGACCTGCCCGAACCTCGTTACTTTCACAGCGCGGAAACATGCAAGTCCCCTCCCCTCTTCCCTCTCCCCCCTCGTGCACTCATACATCCCTCTCAGGGAACAACCAACTCGTTATTTTTGGCGGAATGGGAAATCCCCCAAATTCCCCCAACTCGGAGGATCTTTGCGTTCTCAACGACATCCGATTTCTTGACTTGTCCACAATGCACTGGCTTCCCGCTTCCTCTACAAACGGTATCTCCTCGGATACGCCCGCCGAGCCTCTCGTCCCTAAACCTCGATATGCACATCTCTCCTCGGTCACAGCCGACAGACTCTTCATCATTGGCGGTCAAGATCTCTCCAATGTGTGGTTAGATGACGTTTACGTCTATGACCTCCTCGGAAAAGCTTGGGTGCAACGGAAGAACTACCCACACCATTGTGGAACCTACCGTAGTGTGGCCGTCTCCGCCAGCCAACGCGTTCGGCTACCCCAAGAGGAGTCTGGTGCAACTGACAGTACTGCCATATTAGGCTCTCCCGGAACGCGCTTCCGTTCAGACAAGTCTTCGCCTGCTCCAGGTCCTCAAGACTCCACTTCCACAGAATCCCTCACACATCTTCCATATTCTGCATCTTCGACTGACGATTTTCCAAATGACATATATCTCTACAGCAATTACAATGTACGCTCCTGGCTTATAATTGCGATCCCTTGCTCACAACATGCTACAAGTTCACGGACGTCAAGCGCGAACTTCAAGTTTTCTCTCCATTGCCTGACACAGACTTCACTATCTCCGATCGCTCTACAGCGATGACCGGAACTTCTTTCCCTCCGGGCCTTCGATTTCCCTCCGGTGCAATACTGGGCACCCATTTCATCATCGCTGGCACCTACCTCGCCCACACATACCAATCCTACTCCATTTGGGCACTCGATCTACTGACCATGACCTGGTCACGCATTGATCCAGGAAATGCCGTTGCCTCCGGTTCCTGGTTCCGAGCCTGCCTTTGGCCAGACGCTAACAAATTCGTCATATTCGGCAATCGCAACGGAAATCTAGTGGAGGACTACAACCGTCGACTGCTCAGCTGGGATCATGTCGCAGTGGTCGATCTTGAGTCGTTCGGCATCTACCAACCGCCACCCTTAATGCTCGATATACCTATGCAGGAGTTTGGTTTGTCTGCGCTGGAAGAAGGGGTGTTGGCCGATTTCGAGATTGTCTGTGATGATGGCCGCAAGATCAAATGTTCGAGAAGGACTTTGGAGGATAGGTGGCCGTGGTTCAAGGACCAACGGGTAAAATTTCTGGAACGCGCTCGTCAGGCTATCGAAATTTTACCTTCCTCTTCCATGGATGTCGGACTTCCAGACCTACCAGGAGCGCCGGATTCGTCAGAGGCTCGGCCAGATCCGCGGTTGACGCCGCGCACTTTTCATCTGTCGGAACCGTACCCGATCACATTGGCATTGTTACAGTATTTTTATTCCCTCGCACTCATCACTCCTCTTCAACATGCTCCCGCGGTTCTGAGTCAGCTGTTGATCCTCTCTAATACGTATCAGATCACCCATCTAGAAGCTTTAGTGAAGCATGCGATGCACCGGGCCCTATCCAATTCGACTTCTGTTGGAGTTTACGAAGTAGCGACACTCTGTAGTTGTCGGAGTCTCCAAATACGGTGCGTTTTTCTTTTGAAAATTCTTAGGATAGTGTATTTACGCTAGAGTGTAGTGCTCTGAAGACCGTTATGGTAAGATTTCTACCGCGGGTTGCACATGTCGTAACGCATGGAGCTCATGGTAACCTCAATCGTTTAGTCGTATAGCCAGAAAAGGACGGGCCGTTCTCGCGCGGACAGTAGAGGCGGCGGCGGGGGTAATCGTAATATCGACCCAGGCGATAGTGACCACCAAGGGCGCGCGTCAGAAGAGACGCTGGGATCATCAGCTCGGACCCGAGGCGCGTCAGATGCCAGGCTGCCAACCGTCGATCCACAAAACGGTGGGACAGGCAGGGGAAACGTTGCAAAAATCAGTAAGTAGGATACACGTCCGATGTCAAGTCGTGGGTAAACAGCTGGCAAATTCTAATCTTGTGATTGCACGTCATGTAGCCGTTCCCACTCTGGACCGAGGGCCGTATCAAATTTCGGTTACCGCGTCAGATACAGACTCTCAAATAAATGAGTACTCGCATAGAGCGACCCTCTCACAAAGCACCCTGAAGCTACCACGGAGCTGGACAATGACAGAGCACACCAGGTCATTCAGCATCGTCTCTGCACAAACGGACTTTGAGCTCCGTGCCGTTGCGGAACTGCTCTCCCCCGCCGTCTCGTATACACGCAGCGCTGCTGAAGAGCAAGAGGAAAATGGAGTTGCGCTGGACGAAGCCGTCGATGATTACATCGATGCTAGCATCAAGTCGCGCCGACTGAGGGCACATGTCCCACCTTACCTTCTTCTGGAATACGAAGAGCCTCTCTCCCCTCTCCACCCCTCATTCTCTCCTGCCTTGACTCCCTCCGACACGGAATTCGAACCCTTCACAGACGACAGCTGGGACTCGAATACTTCCTTACATCCCAAGTTTCCCGCTTTTCGCCTCACTCGTCGCGCTCGTACACGCACTCATTCCAGCGCTGGTATGAGCACTAGTGACTCCGATACCCCCTCACTTTCTTCTTCGACCACCTCTGCCAGCTCATCGCATTCACAATCATGTTCCCCGCCAAGAAGCCCAGCCACTCTAAGAACTCCCGTCGACTACGTTATTCCCTCATCTGCCCTCGCCATCATCGAGGAGCGGTCCATCGAGGGCCGGTCAACGGGCCGCCGTGGCTCTCAAAGCTCCGGAAGCGTTGTCTTCGCACCCACGGACCCTCTTTCGGAGCAAGACTCTCCCTTGGCACCCCTGCGCACCTTTGCAATGCGGACGAAGAACCGGAATTTCGGGGACCTCCGCGTCAACGTCCCGCCACCCAAAGTCCCCTTTGCGGTCGTGGCGAACTCGCCGTCCACGTTCGACGCGAGCCCGTTGTACTCTGCGTCCTCCAGCCGGACGAATTATCCACCGCCGCCGCCGCTGCCTGGTACGGTGCGAGTAGGCGGTGGCAGTCCGCGACCGGGTATGGCCGGGAAGCTCTCGTTGACGCGGATCATGTCGCCCTCTCGGTCGTCCGACGGTGGGACGGAACCACCGCCGACGTCGCACAGCATGAGCACGTCGATGTCGTCCAGGTCCAGGCGGGGAGACACGGTAGAGGAGAAGTCGCACAAGGCAGAGGCGAAGAAGATGAAAAAGGCGGAGCAAAAGGCGAGACTCGAGCGGTTGGCTGAAGAGCTCAAGGAACGTCAGCGGCGGAAGTTGCTCGTACAGGACAAGGTATCGGTCCGTTCGGAGCGTGCACGTCGGCACGGGAGCTCTGATGTCGCCATGTACGGCGGACTAGAGAATGCGATATAGCATGGGGGTGAACTTTTCTTCCCTTTTTCCTTTTATTATTATCTTTTTCTTCCAATTTCTGTTTTTGTATGCATTTTGCGTGTTGCTCGATCTACACATCACTCGTTCATACATGTTGTTCTTTCCACACCTCGCTGAGGGGCCGCTCTCAACAGTACCTTGTCATTAATTGTAGAATTTACATGTAAAACCCCAGGTATGCGTATGATCTGATGCTCGTTCCCGATCATACCAATTTAAAAAGAGAAGGACGGAATATATGAAGAAAAACACGATGCGATAGCAACGAAACGTCAAATCTCTCATGGGTCTATAGATCAACCCTCTACGGTACCGATGCCGTTCGGTCTATCATCGGCGGCGCTCTCACCCGTCAGTGTCGCTCCCGGATCCACGACACGCTCGGTGTGAACGTTTTCCCAGGCAATATGGGTCTCGACGACTGGGTCAGGCTCATTGTGTCGCGTCTCCATTTGGTGGAGTTGTCCAGCAAGATCTGCAGATGGCTCAGGCACTTGTACCGATCGAGATGTTGAAATCGAGATTAGATGATTATCTGCCGGACGATGACGACGACGACACACGTGTGTCAGAGGTTGCGACGTGGGGGCAGCAGGCAGAATTACTCACACTCTTTGGCATGTGCTACAAGCGACGACGAATGTCAGATGGGCCACTCAAGGGACCCAAGAAAGGTCGTTCATGACTGGACGTGACGTACCAAGATCTTTTTGTCGGCCACACGACTGACCTTGCTCACAATTGGGACGGTTCGCAATGGCTGCGTCCAAGTGACCTTTTTGTCGTTCGCGGATCCACCACTCCCTCAAGCCCCAGAGCAGTACTTCTGTGGCACAGTGTCTGCAGATACGGGCTCGCGGAGCGTTGGGGTTGTTGTCGGTTCCTGCTGCGACACTATGCATGTCAACAAAAAGGTCCGATTCGAATAGGGGTCTGAAACCGTTGGGCTGTGACTGTAGGTGCTGCACAATCTGCAAGCGGAATCAATGCACTGAACGACTCAGTGACTTTCATCACGAACGACTCACGTCACGGTAAATTTGTCTCGGGGTGATTTGTCTATTGGACAGGTAATCCAACATGATTTCGACTTCCACTGTGTTGTTTTCAAAGCACTCGTAGACCTCGGACGACTGGATGAGGTCGCCAATGTCGTTCATGTTGTGGGGATGTTGAGCAGCCAAAGGAGAAGCAGTGCATCTACCCTGAACGTTGATTCCGCAGAACGACACTTGGCAGAAATCACATTTGGACGTGATGGGGGCTCCAAGGGCAAGCAACATCTCGCTGATAACCTAATAAGTCATGCTGGAAGAGATAAAGATGCAAGGGTGTTCATACCAGTTTCCACAGTATCCATGTCCCGGAGGTGCACCATCGTCGAGATGCCACGCCTGTTCAGGGTCCACCGAAAAGTCCATGATTGGCTGTGGACATCTCCACCCGTACGGGTTATCCGGCCCGCAATGCGGGCACGGACGAGCATAATCTGAGTTCTGGTTGAGATTCGGTTCTGGAGATGCCTCTCGGGGAGTTGGGATCTGGCAGAATTGCTCGAGACACGACTATGCGGACGTAAGATGAACCATACACACCCTCATCGATGAGCCAGCTTTATAGACTTCGTCGGCCTGCATTTGCTCGCGTTCCGTGCGGGTTCTGGAGGGTTCCGCGCGTAGCAGTACATCGACGATCGTCTGAAGAGGACGAGAGGGCGTGACGAAACTTGAGACTCCTCTACAGGCCGGACAGTTGGTGCCACCGTTCTGTAGATCGAGCTAGTTAGCGTCTGCGTTTCCGTCGTCGAGATGCGTTTGGTTAAACCAAGCCAGCGCATGCTAGCATAGTCGTGGCACCGGGTTGGAGTGGTCTGAATGACAACTCACCCTTATCCAAAGCACACAACAGCTGCAGCCCCGACGGTCAGTGATTGAGAACGCCCCAAACACGTCGGCCAAGCATACCTTCCACAAAAGAAATGCTGGCAGGGGGACACGACGACAGGTCGGTAGACGAGTTCGGCACAACAGCCGCACTGAAGCTCCTGCGCGAGATCCTCGATGAGGGCGCCGTATTTAGAGGGAGATGACGTTGGCATTTGCATTTTCATTTGGTCTTCTGATTGGTCCTCCTTGAACCTCTTCCTGGTGATCTCGTCGTCGGTACAGTCAAAGGAGGGAGACGGTGGTCGTTTGAGTGTTGTGGTTGTGGCGGGCTGCTCGTCGATGGCGAGCGTTGTTGTTGAATCTGGAGTCGTGAGGGAAGATTGAGCGAGGCGAACGTGGTCCATGGATCTCCAAGACACTTATCACGTTGGTCACGGTCAACGTCAATGGCACGCTCAGCAGTGCGCATTTCGGGTTTAAGTTCGTGACCATACTAGCAGCCACCTCATTTCCTTTTCTGGGTATATCGGTAACAACACTAATTACAACAACAATTATTGCTCTCATTCCAAGATCGTAGAGCACGGGGGTGGCGAGGGTCGACCTGCCTCTCTGCAAGCATTAGCAAGTTGTTCACGTATACCTGGCAACCGGCGTCTTAGCTCTATTACCAAGATTCAGCGTTAGCCCGGAAAGACGACGAGTTCGGCACTGACCAGCACATGGCCACAAAGCACACAGAAAATCCACGGGCTTGAAAAACGCGGTGCATACGTCAAGCGCAAGAGTCAGCGTCTTGTCGCATTCCCAGAGAAACAATGCCCTGTTCCCGCCCCAGATCAGTGAGGTTGAGCATACCCTACTGAAATCACTCCACCTGCTGATCTGGCCCATGCACCAAAACACGAAGAATGGTCGCTGTCCTAGAGAAACGGATGCATGCCCTGTAAAGGCTGCCATTGATTGAACTACACGCTGGGAGACAATGGCTTGGTGGGTAACTTGGCAAACGAACATGAGAGACGCCCGTTTGGATGAAGAAAGAACAACGTACGCCAATCTCTTGCTTTACTGTGGTAAACGTGGCCGACTCCACTGGACGCGGTTTGGTCAACTTTCTGTTCATATAGAAAGAAAAAAACACCCACCCAAGAACAAGCGGTGCATATCTCCGGAATTCGTGCATCACCATCGACCGTACGCTGCGAAAAGATGAGTTGGGTTCGCCCAGAGGAACGGATCGCTTACTCAAACAAATAATCGCGTCCCTGGAACATATACGTTCTTTCAAAGTCACATCGGTGGGAGTCGAGCGCCTTCTCGAGTACATCTGCCTCATCCCATGCATCCCATCCAAAGCGAGCCAGCTCAGCTGCCGACACGCTGGGATCTTGACGCATTCTCAAACAACTGTGCCATAGCAGCATGGTCCGGTAATTGAGTGACCAAATGGTGTCTTTCCCAGAATGACCAACAGACGAGAGCATCATCTCTCCGGGAAAGAGGAGTGCAAACTACAGATACACAGGTCAACAGAGTCACAGGCCAAGAAGGAATATACATACATTGGTGGGTTCTGAAATGAATAGGTCAGGAGGTGTTCGTTTCCCTATCGTGGCGTATGACGTGTGACCAGCTGCGAGCAGCAACGCACTCCAGCAAACTCTCCGACAAGACTCTTTTCTGATCTCCGCTTCTGTACAACAGTCACCCCAGGCTGGGGTAGATGTCCAGAGAGGAGTGTACTCTTGTACCGCAGCCCAGCGTTGTCCAAGTGATCTAGAAGCACAAGAGCAACCTTTCGCCGGGTTCGAGAAGCGTGTGTCTGCTAGTGCCGCACTCAGGGACGAATCGGCTGCCCACGATTGTGACGCAGACGTGACCGAGGGAACAGAACGGGGAGAGAAGGTGGCAGAAGCCGGATCCTCTAGGTCTATCGTAGTCAGAGAAAGTGCCCTGATGATGATGTCGAGAGTGACCATGCTAGACGCGGTTCGTTCGCTAGTGTAATCAGGATGCGCGCAGAGCTCGAACAAAGCTAACAGCTTTCGGACGGTCAGATGAGCAATGAAGTGGAGGAATTCGCTAACCCAAGCGGCCTGTGCTAGCTCTTCGTCAATCCAACGAGCGTTGAGACTGGCCTCGAGAGCGCCTTGAGCAAAGTTGCGGAGCTGCAAGGCTTTCCTGCGGCCTTGTCTGCCGAGACCGGTCTCGGAGGACTGGATGAAGGTGGCGACGGCAAGGGCAGCGGGCAACAAGCTAGGTTGCATGTGAAGACGCCTTTCAGGATTGAGAAAAACTGAGAGAAAATGAGGGACGTTGAAAAATGAAAACGCATAATTTGAAGAACGAAAAAGAAAACGCAAATCGTTGGTGATGCGATTTGCAGCCTGTTGTCGTCTGGATATGGGTATAATTGGTGACGGAAGGGAAGAGCTATACACGGTGAGGAGAGACTCCCACCATGTTTGACGAACAAATTCGAGGGAAGGCTCTGAAGGAAGACTGGAAGAGTCTTTAAAGCTGTCGAAGTCGTTGTCTTGGTGGTGCGGGGAGATGTACGCACGAGTTATGGTTGCGGTAGTGACAGAGTTGGTGGGGTGGTGAAGGACGAGTTGGGAACTAATATTGAGGGGAAAATATGGACCCTTTGATCACAAAGCGACATGAGATCGTCAACGACGGATGAGCGATCAAGTCAATACCTGACTGTTCGTCGTGTGGTATACAGTACCATCGAGGAGGAGCGAGGGTGGTTGAAGCGCCAAATTAGTGAGGGAAGTATCGGGAGGCTGGGCAGCGGAAGTGGGTTGATATGGGGGAATGTTGACCAATTGCGGGTCGATGACGAGGGGAGGCGGGGAGGTAGGGGACGGACGGACCTGGACCGGTTGGGATGAGGGCGCAGTGTCGTGTCTCTTCCGACGGCGACGACGAGACGCGACTGGGTCAACGTCGCGCTGCTCGCGAGCGTCACGCGCCATGCGCTGGCGTGCTCCAGGAGTCTTGTCTGGGCCTCTGCGCTTTGGAGTAGCATCGTAGGTGCAGGACTCGGCTAACTTGATACTGCGGGTGCAGTTATGACACGCGGGCTTTGCGCCGTCGCAGCGTATCTTGCGCGTTCGGCTTGGACCGTCGATATGAGGTCTCGAGAAGAAAGGGGGTGAGATGGAGATGACGTACCATTGTAGGCAAGCGACGAACACCCGAGCACGGGGCTTTCCTTGAGTGGTGAGGGGTTGATCTGGAGCGAGTTCTATTTGGGGCTTTTCACTGCGGGGTTTGCGGGTGCGCGACTGTGAGTCGAGGTTCAAGGCGGGGCGCTCGAGGGCGGGATGGGCGTAGTGGGTGGTGACGGGGAGGGACATGCAACTCTTCGAGCGCCGAGACGCCAATTGTTGGGTTTACTGTGGGAAACTCTCTCTTCGTCGCTATTGTAACAGCACATCATCGTGACAGTTTCATGCAGGCGCACAACAACTTCACGTCTACATGTGAGAAAGCCTTTTATCCCCATCCCTCGGGTTCAACACCATTCGACTCGTCCCATAACATTTGGTGCAATTCGCTGGGACAGCTTTGTTGATACGATGAGGGGGATCTACATATGTACAGATAATCGGAAAAATTTATGTTAAATCAAACCGGCCGCGGGGATGTGCGGCAAAGCACGGCCGGGGTGCCTGGCCCGGCACAAGGAAAGGTCAGGCGGGAGGCGTGCGGGTCCAGTCTCGACGTAGGGACACGGGAACGGCTGAGATCGACGAGAAATAACTCGCAGCAGGCGCGCGAGAGCGCGCAGACGCAGAAAAATCGAATTGTCTTTCACGCTGGACGGTGAACAGCGT
>JBBPOM010000863.1:0-16745 GCA_038091455.1 Leccinum uliginosum | reverse complement strand
CAGAGTATGTCGACGTGGGCTCAGAGCTGGAACCGCAACCACAGCAACAGATGATGCCGCAATGGCGACCGCCACGGCGATCTCATTATACGTATACGCCGCAGTATCAACACCAACACGATGCCACCGCTGGTGGTCCGCGCTTCTCGCCAGAATCTCTGCCGCAACCACAATCGCAACCTCCATCCCTTGCTCCGGCTCCGGCTCCTACTTCCCATCATCGACCTCAGCATGCACATACACATTCGGGACACGAGCACGCGATGTCGATGATGACGCCGTCGTACCAATGGGCTCCGTCATCCTCGGGGATGTCAAACCATTTCGAGGACGCGGGGGGTTATGGGTCGGCCGGGGGGTCGGGGTATCCCGGACACTACAATGTGCATGCACATGCACATGCACATCCGCATGCTCACGGGCACGCGTACGAGTCATTGCATACGAACAATTACCAACCCTCACTACACCCTCCACCACCGTCGTTGCATGCACCACTATGCGCACCCGCTACATCAATTCAGGCTTCGACGCTGGCACCTGCGCCGCCTCTGTCACTACCCCCGCTACATTCGCTTCCGCCACTATCGTCTGCACCTGCACTGCCGCCGCAGCACCAAGCACCGTCGGAACTCACGGATCTGGGGTTGGTCACTCAGGTGTCTCGAATGGACGAACGTTGGACATCGTTCATGCACGACTCAGGGTACTTCGAAGGGTTTGGGTATCGGAGTCGGTGACTGCGGCTTCGTTGACCTTATCTTTCTCTTCCTTTGATGTTCTTTTCGCCGGTTCTTCTAGGCCGACGATCCACAACAAGTATATGGTTGGATGCATGATGCATGACGACCAAATCTCGAATCTAATGGTTTCAGGTTTGCATCTATATGGATTTCTTTCTCGTTCTAGGATGTTAAATTGCTATCACCCTCCATTCTCACTCGCTCATCTGCTCTCGTCTTCGCAAAGTTAAAGCCTCGTTGTAGGTGTGTGTATATTAGGTTCCAGTCTCGTTGGATTCGATTCAGTTTATGTGTATCGTGGTCTCGACCTCCTTTGTTTCTGGGGTTAATGTGTAATAACAATGGTTTGGTGTTTGCGGCCTGGTCTTTTCCGTGTGTCGTTCGTCATGGATCAATTGGTACTACAGGGGCGAGCGTCGTCCGTTCTGTGACGATGAATGATGGCGTCGATGGGTCGAATGAACTAACAACATGAGTTGCGAAATTTTGATGTGGCAGTGCTTGGCAATCGGCCAGGACAAGGACCTAGCCGACCATGGACGCCGTTCTAGTAGGACGTGAAGGAGAGTTTCATGTATTCTGGTCCAGTGGAGAATCACAAAGATCCAGTCCGCACCTCCAGCACACGACGAGGCTCGTCGTGATCGCGGGTGTCGACACCGGTAGCACCGAGTAGCACGCTCGACGCTCAAACGACGTTGTCGGTCATCTCTTGTCGAGGAGAGATGACTCACGCCTGCCACACTCTACGGAAATGAGTAATACACGTACAGATTCACAACGACGAGGTGCGTATCGCAAGCCATACACGCAATCACGTACAGGAATGACCAGGGCGAGTCCTGCGGAGAAAGAAAAGACGATCCAGACTAGCTTCTCTGGAGAGCTGGCAACATATGTGATCCCTTTATGCCATCGATCTATCGGCCCACAGTGACTCCGTTCCATGCAAGCGAGACAATTACGGTTGGCAGCATGTGCGTGCATTTGATGAGCACCATCGATCGTAAAGTTTGATCTCCATTTCCCGTCTTTGCTTAGCTTGGAGAGTAGACAGTGAGTAATAGGCCCTGCCTCTCGGTGACCACAGTGGGCCCCTGCAGAATTGCCCAAGTGGAGATACGATGCCGATTTCGAATCGCATCGAACCCAATAGCCCGTGTGCATCGGAGGCGACCAGGAAGCAATACTGTGCAGCGTGGGCTTGACGGAATCAATCGCGTAGGTTCCAACGTGGCCTCCATCCATTTCGATAACCGTCGATCGAGAATTCGTCCGGTTTGCAAGAAACGTGTCTTTTCCCAGATTGTACTGCGTTCTGTCCGGAATTGAGCCAGGGCCGGGCTAAGCTCGAAGTAACGACACACCATCATCAATGTCGTAAATCAATCGACACGCCGGGACGCCCAGATCGATACTACATATACGATCAGGGAGGGAAGGTTTACGGGTCCACGAGGGTCATCTGCCGCGTGATGTGAATTATACCAGGATGTGTCAGCTTGCCAGTGTTCTGACGTGAGCTGCAATATGGGAAAGAATTACTGAGGGCGATTGGAGACTGATTGACGTAGGCCAAGTCATCCATCTCGTTGTGATTGTTATGCTGGGAATGCCGCGCTTACGGACAGTGCGTCATGCAACGACGGTGAGCCCGGAAGTGAACCACTGAAAGTCGCTATTTGTGAGCATGGTTCAATCGTTGAATTAACCCCAGAAGCTGTTGCCCTGAATATTGTCGTCTAATCCTGCATACCCGACGTAAAAGCGGATGGACTTTCTGATTGATCCCGGCAGAGTGTTTCTAAGGAGGGTAGCACCGAAAGTGAGCGAACACGCATACGACATCCTGGTGAAACGGGGTTCAACGCTCGAACGTTTAACAACGGGACGTAGGAAAACGTAAGAGAGAGCACAACCAGTGATTTGAAAAAACTCCAAGGAGGGTTGGGATAGTGAGTCACATCATCGGTGAAGAGATGGAGTGGATCAGAACGGCATTGCACCCCCAGAGCGCCTCGAGTGCTCAAAGTTGTCAATGCTTCTCTGTAGAGTGTCATTGTTTGGTGCATACGGCGCTCGTATGACGTATGTACTTACATACATATTATTGCCGCACGCCCACGAGGAGCCTGGAATCAATGGCTTAAATCCAATATTCCACCGTGGGCAGGCCGTCAAGCATGAAGACAATCGCTCCTACTATTCAGAATTCTAGGGCCTATCCAATTACAGAGCGTTTGAAGTTTCGCGCTTTTTTGAGCAAGTACTTACCCGCGAGCCCGAGTCTGAGGTGATTTGATCCCACTAGTATTGGTAATAATGCTGGACAATCAGAAAGTAGATCCGGTCTGGAGGTTGTTTTGAGCATGCTTTTCCGAAAGATCGTTAGTACCGGCCAAGTAGTAAGTACCCGACTGTTCGTTTCGATTTTGCAGTTCGACCGCGGCACGTGGCACGGTGGTCGGGGTTTGGAATGTCAAGTGAGTTTAGTCTCAACAGACATGAAGACTTCAGTGGTTTTGCGCGCAAGTCTTGCGACTTCTGAAGATCTGAAGCTTGAAGCATGTAAATGGTGGGTTGCGACGCGATCCACATTGCCCAAATCAGACTCCAGAAACGGCAGCCTGGGCTATTTTGGATTCTCCGAGTCGCTGCCCGTTGAAGCAACCTTCAAAACCACGCTTAAAACAGCCCCGATATCTCTTCGTTTCCTTTTTTCGAGGATCCATCAAGGTTTAGCGAACACCCCACCTCTGAAGGATGACGTGAATTGATCCCAAATTATCACTGCATCATTTTGGATACCGTTCCGACTTGGCTCTTCAGTCCTAGGCCAGGAAGAGACCCAGTACGAAACGGATTGGCTGCTTCTACTCGCGACTGAAACAAATGGCTAATCAAGTTCCGCATTCCACTGTGGGCCAATTTATGGAGGGGCGATACTGAGGTATCTCGAGACCATTCGTACTACTAGCGTCGCGTCTGTCCCCCCATTCAAAGTTGAGCACTCACTCGGGTTCACCGTATCCGTTCGATCTCAAGATCAACACTGCTTATCAAAATTTTATCCAGAGACCCATGCAATTCGTGAATGTTCGAACATGAAACAGGAAAATTTATTGTCGGTCGCAGAGACGGAGGTACATAACAATCCACGAGTGCAACACCTCGGACCGAGATTGTTTTGCACCACCAAGTTTAACAGAATCCGGTTGTCAATTCAAATGAAGATAGTTTACAATTCTCCAATGGGGTGATCGCGGCAGCAGAGGTCTATAGATCCTCGGCCGTCCGGCTTGTTTTGCGAGGGATCCGTCATGTCGAAGAGGTCGATGGACGATCCTAAGGGGGGTGAGCACCTACTCGTCCAAATGTAAGCTTGCTTGTTTGAAAACCGATCAACTCGACGATACAGTCGTCCCGTCTCAAGGACGTTCGCAGCCCCAGTCGCATTCATATACCGGATATCAGACCAATTCAGTGGTGAGCTCAGCTGAGGGTATCGTATCCTGCGCATCCCACCACAACAAACATTCAACCAGTTTCCGCTAGCCAGCTGTCGCGCACGTCCCGAATACAAGGTTCCGACTTGACCCGTCAGTCATTGTGACAATCTAATATAACCTGGATCACGAGGTCAGCGAAGCCGATCCAAATCGAGCGGAGCACACCGCACGTCCATCGTGCTCCACGCGGCTAGCGGCTTGGGCAGCGATTTCCACAAGTACGTCGCGCGTGAGAGGGAGCTCACGACCCGAAGCTAGGTTTCGCTCGCGATCATTCGAGTGGATTCATCGTTTGTCAGCGTCCTTTTGCTTACCCTTTGTGGTTTACCCTCGTCGTTTCCTCGTTCTCTTCGCTGTTCGCGTTACCCACGTTTTCTCAGCAACTCGATTACATTGCGGGAAGATACGGTTGCATGACGAAAATCGAACCTATGTACTCCGCAGTGCGTGCGGGAAGGTGAAGGAGCTCGCGAACATACCCACCACCCATAGGAATCCAATAGTGGGGCTTCGCTGGGCGAACTGCCTGGTATGTTTCGTTCGCCGCTGGGGACACTGGGTCAGGCAGCCCGGGGGGTATACAGTCGTGCGCGCGACTACGGGCTCAATGATGATCCATCCGTCCACCGTCTTCTCCGTCTCGTCGACGAAGAACAGTGGAAGTGGAGGACGCAGAGCGGAAGGTGGGTGGAATCACTATGTTATCATCATGGGGCCGCCACACGAACGTCACACGCACATGACCATGACCGTTGATGATCAATAATCATCACATGTACGAATGTCAACGCCACTAATATGATAGTATGCAGCCCGCGGGGAGGACTCATCGCCAAACGCCGAATGCTCAACTTCGAACGTCAAAGCCTGGTCGGCGTAACTTTATAATTGATCGCGGTGCTGACCAGGCCATGACGGTGGCTGGCTCTTCTGGATCTGGATCTGGAAGACTGGAACCTGTCAATGGAACCTGAACGTGAACCTTGACCCGGGTACTGCCAGAAGTCTAGCGGCTATGTACTAAGTAGTAACGCGCGCCAGACGCGCCGGCCCTTCAATGTTCCCGATTTTCAGGTGAACAAAGAGAACGATGAAAAAGAAAACAAAGATGTGCTGTAGAACAATTTGGTAATTCGGAAGTCGTCACAGGGGTCGTGGTGTTTATGGCTTCTGCTCGCCACCGCGGAGGAAGTGGTTGGGTGGGAAGGAAGGAAGGTTTGACTGACGTGAATATGGAAATGAGGATGGTCCACAACAGCACGACTTACTTGAGATCTGATGCACACAAGGAGGAAATCGGGATTTCCCGTGTGAACGCCGGAGCAGTCGGGCCGTCGGGAAAGAGAGGAACAGACCAGACGATCAACTGTCAGGAAGGATAGATGATATACCCACAACTCCTTCCCTCCCTCCCTCCCTCGCGGGCTTGTCCGGAATCCCGACACCATGTCATCGATATCGATGTGGATTATATCATATCGTGCGATATGATCTACCTTTTCCCCAAGGCCTGGCATCCGGGCAACACGAATCGCACAACGGAATCGCAAAGTTGCGCCCACTGGCACGGCCGTACACAAAGCATTGGAGCTAGAGAACATCTCTTTCTCGTGATATTACTGATACGAAGAAGGTAGACGATAAACAAAGGCACCGCATTCTTGAGATAACAAAGGAACAAAGCTCTCGCACCGCCATATGGGTATGTCACTCGATCACGAACGAACATAGCGCAGTATATATTATATGTGTGACGACTCGTATCTCCATCGCGATGACGACCTGAAGTAACGTCTATAACATACATATTCCGTTTCAAATCACATATCTCTCCTCAAACACTCTCGAGGAGTCGGGTTGGGGGTTCGGGAAAAGGAATAAGTAAAGTAAAGTAAAAGAAAACAACTATCCGACTATGGCTTACAATCATAAACCAAAAATGTCCACGAGTTGACGTATAGACGAGCGTGACGGGGGTGACGGGGGAGGAGAGGGATACAGACATAGGGAGACGGAAAGCAGATGGAAAATTCAACAGCATCTATACCACCGTCATTATTCCTCTTTTATCCCAAGTCCATGGGCATCTCCATTTGGATCGATTGAGTCCTGTCCTCCAACAACGCCCGAAACCTTCCGCATGGTTGGCGACGGTCGTCGGCTGTCAACCGTGCCAGAATCCGCACGCGGTCGTTTGCGCGGAGATAACACGAGCCCCGAACCGCCACCGCCAGTACCATTGGCCATCATCCCGCCCTTGTCAAAGTTTCCACTACCAACGCGTTCCGATGGAGTATAATGCTCCACCTCACGATCACGTTCCCACGACAACCCTCCGTCTCGCCCATTAGCGGGCGGGAGCGTCATATGGACTTGTTGTCCACCATGTTGTGGTGCACTGTGGGACAAGAAATCAAGCCAACTCGTGTCTCCAGAAGGCCCTATACGGAACCCGATCTGAGCTTGCGCAAGGAAGAGAAACGAAACTCCAAAAGTGACTCACCCACTTCCTGCTGAGACGTCGGTGCTGGTGGCGGTGGCTGTTGCGGCGAAGCATGCGATGGCCAGTCTAGTGGCCCAAATTGCGACGATTGTGTCGGCGGCGGTCGATGATCATCGCCGTTGTCTAGAAATGCAGAGAGCAAGTCGTGTGATTGTTGTGTGCGCGGGAGAGAGCTGTTTGGTGGCTGGCCCGGTGGCAGATTGTGCCGCATTAGCTGGTGATAAATACCTTGCAAGTTGGCATCCTGATGCTGAGGGTATGTCGATGATCGATGATTGTACCCTGCCGTCCGTGATATCGGAGCGCTTCTCGAGGACGACGGAAAGTCAAAGGATGGGGAGGGGAGAAACTGCTGCTGGGTCGTGGACCCAGTGACGCCGAGATAATTATAAGATAGTTGGTGCGAAGTCTGGCCATTTTGTCGGTAGCTGTTGGGCGTGTGGGCAGAGGAAGGAGAAGTGAGGTAGCCGTTATAGATGGGCTCATCGGGCGTGAGTTTCGAGTTGCTACCTACGTTGACGCTAGGGGCTAGACGAGATTTCTTTTGAGAGCTAGGTTGATCGTTGAGAGGGAGCAACCGACCAGAAGAGGTATGGCGTTCTGTTGAGATGGGAAGCGAAGAAGCACTGCCTGCTGGCGGCAGTTGTGTGGAGTGAAGCGGCATGGGTGGCTGAGGAATAGTCATGGGCCGGTGGAGTGCGTAGTCGCTGTTCATCTGCAATTTGGGAGGATGAGTGCACGACAGAGCGGAACCATGTTAGTACGAACATCATTCAGCCCCAAATCCGCTCCTGCAGAGGGGACGAGTTTGCCGTTGCTCCCATACTCTTGTTTTAACTTGGGATCCGAACGTTTTCTGTTTGCGCCTCGAAGACCAGAGTCGGGGTCGTCATCGTCTCCATCGTCATCGTCACCATCGGCAGCATCGTCAATTTTGGCGTTTGCGTTGTTGGCAAAGTCATGAGGGGTGCGAGCGTCCTTTTCGCCGTCGTACTAGTGGGGTAGATAAGACGTGCTCGCCAACGACAAGGAATGACATACTCTGATATGACGTTGTACGATGTCGTGAATGTCGCCAGAGCAATATTGGTAAAGTTTCAAATGATGGCCGGCGCGTTCCTCTAGGGATACGGATATGAGATGGACGGATGAAGACGGGAAATGACGGACCAAAGATAATGACAGCTACGTCGACCGAGCAGAGAACGCCGAGCTCGTATGCCTTTTTGAAGAGGCCATTCTTGCGCTATGAATCAATAACGAGGGGCAGATAATTATAATTATCATAAGTGCCAAGCTGAGGAGGAATAAAAATAGCCGACAGTCTACCTTTAAAAAAGTGACAGAACGATTACGCTCGTGCTATGTATTATAAGAAGACGTTAGCGATTGCGAGTCAAAGATGGAACGGAGATGCATGCGAGTAAAATTGGAGACGAGAGGGATGGAGAGGAGATGCGAGAATAGTTGGTTGTGTGCGATGCTGGATGCAACGACGTACCGTGATGGGCTGAATTTCGATCTTTCTCCTACCCATTTCTTCAGAGGAACGCGAACAGAGAGATGATGGGTGTACGGTTCAAAGAGGAGGGCGGCGAGCAGGAAGGATGGGAGCCTTTTGGGTGAGGGTCTTTGAAGTTTGTATCTTTCCATGTAATAATTATTCCGCGACCGGGTGCCGAACGCAACAAATGCAAACGGCGCTCATCAGATTCAGATTCAATCCCAGATCCGGGCGATGGCTAGCCGATTCCGGATCAGCCTCAGATTCGCTGTTCTAGGCAAGCACGACGACCCCAGGTTTCACTATTTCCAAACTAGGAAAAATGAGTCTGTTCCCACCATCGCTTCTCCGCAGTACTTGACGACGACTACCCAGCGAACATCCGATTCCGATTGGGGTACATGCCTGGGTTCATCTCCTCGGGTGACGCACCGTTCACACACACCCAATCCATCTCCCTCAGCTCGTGCCGCGGCCACGCCGCTTATTCATCACTGATCAGGAGTCACCGGGCTCCCGTGTACTCGCCCCAGCAAGTATCAGGAATCGTTGCATGAGCCAATCATTTTTCAGCCCTGGCTGTGCATCTCTTCTCGCACATGTCATGCTTGACATTTCATCGCTCCCACTCCCCCATTCCTCTTGCCAACCCAAATCGCAAAATGCATTTTCCTTTGGAACCCCTTCAGAGTCACCGGCCTCGGCCGCCATCTCGCTGTGCCTGATCGAAGGTGGCCCTTACAAGCGACGTCAAAGCATTACTCTTATGAACCTCAAATTTATTCGAAATACGCCAACGTGTGCCAAATATAATAGCCTCAAATCCTCGAATTCTCGTTACATATACATTTATATTTACGCCCCATATTTTTATCCACTGCTCGTCGACGCCGATGCAAATCAGGATTTACAACAACCCCCTCGCGTACGTCTCCCCCCGCATGCCTTCCATAGACGTCCGTCCGTCCCGAGAGTCACTGTGCTTGGTGAGGTCTGATCGGCGCAAATCGGCGCCCATTATCGATGCGTGCACCACGTTGCGTGATATGACTAATCTACTTTCCTTCGACCCGGCGGCCAGTGCCAGTGTCAGGTCTTCCACACGTATCTTCCATGTCGTGGTTACTCATCTCTGCACCTGTTCGCCTCCTGGGCGTTGAGCGGTGTTGGTTCCTCTCCAACACATAACCATCAGTCTCTATCTCCGTTTCTTTCCCGCACGTTCTCTTCTTCGCCGTGGATCAGGATCAACAGTACACCCATCCAATCATGACCTTGATGCCCAGATGGAGTCAGAGTTGATGGTGCTATACCCGATTAGGAAGCGGTTGAGCCACCTCGAAATCCTCGAAAAACGACCGCGTCGAAGAAGTCGTTGACTTATCCGTTTTTTCTCCCTTCTCCCCCTCTTTCTCCACCCCTCCACCCCCTTCAAAGATATTTCAGGATACTCGTCCCGCGATTGTTGTGATTGAAAGTCGGCAAGTATACACTTCGGTGCGTGCTATTTAAGGACCTTGGTCCTATAGCTGGAGGTAATCTTTGGACCAAAGATTGCCTTCTGTTTCCCGCCGAGCCTCGCGGTTAGATGACCTGTGCCGCGACTGTCGTCGGTGCTTGTTAGCCCTAATCACTTACATATGTGCTTACTCGTCTCACATCACGAACTTTGCTACATTACATAGGCCTTCGATTAAGATTTATCACCGCCATCGCCTTTATTCCGCAGCGATCCGTCCATCGGGAGAACGTGCAGATACACCGCCTGCTCACGGCACCCACATGCTGCAGAGCGCTGAAGTGGTTTCTCCCCAAAGCTTTCCTTCATTTCGTGACGTTCATCCCGATCACCCAGGTCTTGTGAGCAAAACATGACAAAAGGAAACGAGACGGGAGCCAAGGAGAACAGGAAAGGAACGTTTCCGGATCGGCCTAAGGGTTACAAAGTTTCCCCAGCAGCGCAGATGTCCTTTTTTGAGGCCCAAACTTCCACGAGCGCCGCTACGCGCGCCCTTATGCACACGCCAGGCACGTGTCTTATTGTCAGCGGGTAGCCGCCTTCCATATCTGTTTGTGTGAGGTAGGAGGGGAGAGGCGCTACTTTCCCCAAGTTTCGAAACCTCGAAAAATGGATAGCAACCTATTTGTTGTGGAACGTTGTTTATATAGTCGGCGGGGAGACGGATTCAAGTTCATAAAGTACGACCATTAACAGAGAAACAAAAAAGTCACTTACCGTGGCGCCAACACCAGCCCAGCAACGTTCCGGTACGACATAGGTCCAGCAGCCATTGCTACTAGTAGTTCAACCGGCTGGGTCCATTCCATCCATAATGCATCCCCTCGGAGGTCCGGACAAGAAGGTGTTAGACATAGCCTATAGGTATACGCATCCATGCGTTTATGCATCGTGGTTTGAACCGAAAGAATGCGCAACTGTGCATCGCCTACGAGCTGTGTCTCTCATGTGCACAGAAGAAGAAAAAGGCACCCGAAGAAAAAAAAAGGGGGGCAGACATATCATAAGCAAGGAAGTGGTCCGCGTGCCACAGTTGCTCGCATTCGCTCCATGTGATGCGGACAGCTGTGGGAACGGGGGTAGACGAAAGGGGCATTCAATGAGAGACTGAGAGCTCCATACCGATTGATGATACGTACCCTGACGTGACCGGATCGGTGTCTCTGGGTTCGCGTTCGCGATCCCGGGCGAGTGTGTATAAGACTAGCAGTAGATCTGCTTGTTACGATCAGGGCTGCTTGTTGAGCCTGGCCACTGTACACATTACATATCCAAATCACATCTTATCACCTATCTGAAATCATGCCGGCCGAAATGCGAGCCGCCATGGGAACGCAGGGAGTAGCGGACTTGGCTGGCAGACGCCACCCATCCGAGAGAAAAAAACATTCGTCATGACCGAGGACCCGAGCCCAAGGGAAAAAGAAACGGGAGGAAAGGCGTTTCGCGAATGATTGAGTGAAGAATCGCCTTTGTAATGCTGTAGCTTCTGATAGATATGCGAAATCCGCAACTCTCGAAGCTTCGGCCGGGTGCTGTACAAGTAATGAAAAAAAGATTAGTGGGGAGTGGGAAGTGCCAAGCGAGAGTGGCTGATTGATTGTCATGGAAGCGAAACTTCTCAGTCTTGGCGCGGATTCGTGCGGCCCATCGAGCAAGTGGATCCCTGATCAGAGGAACTTATGTGCGGAACGGCCTGCGGGTAACCTTGGTCGGGTCACGATCTCTAGGTTGGATTAGCCCTTGCCAGTGAGTGAGGTGGCATCTTCATCCCGGTGTGCTGGAAGAGATGCGGCCACGAATGATGATGGATCACGATAACGCTCGTCCGAGCCGGTCGACATATAGGAGAACTGGGGGAGATGAAAATGGCGAGATTCGTCGAGATTTTTCGTCACTTACTCAAGTGGCAATCATTCGATTCTATCCTGTTCATCTTCCTCCGATCGAGACGCTAGCGTTCCCAGCGGAGACAATCCGCACCGGGCGGCGCGCGAGAACCCGGAATGGGGGAGGCACCAGTTACCAGTGGAACCTGTGATCTGGATTCTGGCAAGAAGCTCATCCAACAGCGTTGCCAGTGGTTCACAGTACTTTCTTTTTCCCACGCCACTACGATAGCGGATCAACCCAGACCCAATTCTTCTTCCGAAGAATGTCCGATGGGGGCAAGTACAGTATCTCAGCGTCATCGTTCAATAAACTACCCACAGCTACGTATACGGTATTCATGTCATCGAGAGTGATTGAAGGAGGTCCGAGGTAAGTACTCTATCCTGCATGTACTTTAAATTTCGACACCGCGACACCGACGGAAGTTCTGTGAATCGAACAAAGTGTCACCACATTTCTCACACCACCGGTGTGGCATTACACCCGTTCGAGCAATTGAACACGCACGAACGCTCCGAACGGGTGTCAATGTCAGCCCGTGTCAATATGGGGTCACTGTATCGCTATCGATTCGTACTAGGTCAGCATCAGTTAGCGCCATATCGATCATTGTGCGACCTGCTGACACACTTATGCCATGATGGCAGTCATTGGACATGCCGGCACATGGAGACCAGATTTCCTCTCACAGAATCTGACGTCTGGACGGGCATGGCAACCGCGTGCAAAGTGGGCGATGCACATTCTCTTCTCACTCTACCCCGTTCTGGTACTACGGACCTAAACAAGATAGTACATGCCCACAGTGCACTGCGGCATTGCTTTCCCCGTGCCCCTAATCAAATTGAAGGCAACAATGATAATCCGCTCGGCGACGTTCTGCTTCCGTAATCCTTTGATCGAAAAGATTCAAGTTGTAGATCTCTGACAGCGGAACATACAATGTTTCGCTGTGGGAACATTTTGGTGGATCTTGCGACGTTGCAACCATGAGGTGATGTTTAGGGGTGAGTCGGATTTTCCTTTGCCAATCGGAAAGCTTCCATAGTGCTGATCTGTTTCTAGGCTCAGTAAGCTCTTATGTGCAAGTGGTGTAGGGTCGGCGAAACTTTTTGCGCACACTGTGGTTCCAGACGCGGACTCCGAGTCTGCGCCCGGTCGAACCCGAACCCCCCAGATCAGCTCACCCGGTGCAATTCGTGAGTATACGCGCGCCGTGTCGGGATTCGGGATTCGGGATTCGGACGTGATGTTTCCTGCTGCAGCCTTCCGAGTTTCTCCGGGCACTTCGCGCTCGCTGCGCGTATCCCCAACTCAAGGCTTTGTTCTCACATCCTGGACCTAGCTTTGCCTCGAGGCGATTCCGACTTCTTGGCTCCTCTCTTCCCAGGCCCTTTCAGACGTGTGAATTACGAACGATTCTCGAGTGATCTTACTGTAAATCCGGGCAAAGGATGACGCCATCTCGAAGGGGAGAAAGCCTTCCCGCTCGAGCACGCGTCGGTGCAAATTTAGATGATCGAGGTGGCAGACGTTTCCACTTCATCCTCCGTGCGTATATTCCCTTTAGTGCGCAGTGTGTTGACTTCTCAACTGGAAATCCAAGCTTGGGAATTGCGTACAGACTCTACTCAGGGAATCATGGAGTAAGAGTTCAAAAACTGTAAACGGAGAGGCAGTGGATGATATAGATACATTTAAGTGAAGTATTATTTTATTTTACTAAATTTAATGGGCAGTGGCAACTCCCGCCGCAGACCGTGACTCAGCACACGTGATTCACGAGCGCCCCTTCAACGAGGCGCTCCTATCACTTTGCTCTCAGTCACGTTCTTTCGTCGTTCGGTCGATCTCAGGACTTTCGAGCTACATCTTGTTTTCACTTCATTGCTGAACTCGTTCAAACCATTCTTATGACAAACACACATGAATCAAGCACAATGTCGAGATTCGCCCGAAGTGGAGTCACTGGACATTCTGATGGAACAGCTACCTCCTCTCTTCGACATGACGGGTCAGGAGAACTCGAGTACGGATCCCGACCTCTGTATGAAGATGAATGTATCGGGGCTCTCGAAGACTTTAGGAGAGGACGAGCGGATAGGACAACCGCTACGTCTAGCATTGCCTTCGCCATTGCCGGAGCATGCTTATCAGATCAAGACGAGAAACAAGCATTTCAACGGTACTTCTCGCTTGTTGAGCGGGAGGACAATGAGTTGCGCGCAGCGGACTCAGAAACTCGCCTCAATCGAGGAAGCGATGGCGACGTTGAAGAAGAAACTGTCGCTCGCCAGGTCTATGGAGAAGGAGACACGAGAGACCAGGAAATCGAGAGTAGGACCGTCCCTCCTCACTCGTCTACGCGCCGTCTCGGAAAGCGCAAGTCTGTCGGAGATGGGAGAGATGGAGAAAGGTCATCTCGCTCATTCCACTCTAAGTCATCCCGCGTTTACGGGGACGACTCCAGTACCACTGCTGAGTCGACTGACTCCTCGGACAACTCTTCTGGATCGTCTATCAGATCAGCCGTCACCAAAGTCCGTCGAAAGAAGGTCAAACTCGACCTCAAATGTCTTGATTACGCCTGCAAATCGGATGAAGCGAACGGAGCATCCAAACGTTTACAAAAAACCAATCGCCTCCTCGACAACTGGTCGCAGGATTTCAAGGAGGTTGTCCGGAGATTTAACGTTTGCCCCCGACGGCCCGAGTTCCCGATTGCAGAGCTTAAAAATATCCTCGACGGACGCTACGTCAACCTCGACAGTGTCCTTACGTACCACTACTCCTCCAATTCGCCCGAGAAGCGTACGGAGAAAGTCGGACAACTCGAGTTCATGTTTGCGCCATCCTCCTTTGCTCGATCGGTTGAAACCGGTCCAGAGTGGATCACCGCTTGGGGTCGCACTGAACGTGCCTACCGATTTGTTTTCCCGTTTAGGGTCGACGAATTCCGTCAATACGGTGAATTCATCTCGCAGATGTTCACCCAACATCAACCCGAATTCCACTTCCGTGTCATCCAATTTGACAAAGCGATCCGCAAACGCGTCGGAAACTGTCGCAGTCTCCTCCTCAGTGACATCACCGAGTTTGCTGACCTCCAGTCGTCCCACTTTCTCCCTTCCGGTACTGAGTACAACTCCGGAGCACCCGCACGGTCCAGCGCACGCGGTCGGAGCAACCGTTCACAACGCCCAGAGCCTTGTCGAAAGTACAACCAAGGGACTTGTCGTCGATCCGCTGACTCGTGCAAATACGCTCACGTCTGTATCAAATGTGGAAGTGGACACCGGGAGTCCGAATGTCGGACTGCTGCCTGAAAGCGCAGCAAAACCCTTTCGCGATCCTAGATATCATCGTGGGCTCCTCTGGGATGACGAAGTGGTGCTTCGAGAATCTCTGAGCCCAACTGTACGTGACACGTTGTTCGCTGATCCAGCCCCTCAACCGCCAGACGCGGCTGCTCGGGATATCGCTGCCACCACTACTCTTCGCACGCGCCCATATCTTTTCCAAATCATCACTCCCATCAATGTTGACCGTTTTCAATCCCTTCTGGCATCACATCCTAACCGTCCCTTCGTTGACTCTGTCTGCTTGGCTTTGCGGAATGGGTTCTGGCCATGGGCGGATACTTTGGACATGCCTGATAATTCTCAATCCACATTGAAGGCCACCACAGTCAACCAGCCTGTCATATCTGATACGCACCTCGCTTTCATTCATCATCAGTTCCAAGAAGAAGAAGCTTGCTCCCGCTTCTCTCCTTCCTTTGGGCATGACCTTCTACCTGGAATGTCCAGTGTCCCCGTTCATGCAGTACCCAAGCCTCATTCGGACAAGTTTCGTATGGTCGTTGACCACAGTGCTGGATCCCCTTCCCTCAATGACATGATCTCTCGGGATTCCATTGCTGGCACTAAAATGGATGGCATGCGTTCTCTCGGTGCCTCCTTGCTTGCGTACCGGAAGGAACATCCTCACGTTCCACTTGTCCTGTTCAAATCTGACGTCTCCATGGCTTACCGTCGTATGCCTGTTCATCCTCTTTGGCAACTGAAACAAGTTGTCCGTGACCCAGCTGGCAACCTTCATGTTGATCGCTGCAACAACTTCGGAGGCCGAGGATCCTGCAAAATCTGGGTTTCGTTCATGTCACTCGTAATTTGGATTGCCATTTTCGTCAAGTTGCTATCTCATCTCAAGCTTTACGTTGATGATTCGTATGGTTTTGACGATGCTGGTCGCATGAAGTTTTATCCTCCATATCGCAAATCCTTTCCGACCAAGCAAACCGATCTCCTTCTGCTCTGGGACGAGATCGGGCTACCGCACGACGAACCGAAGCAGATTTTTGGGTCCACACTTGAGATCATCGGCTTCATCGTTGACCCCAATGCGATGACTGTTCTTTTTCCTCCTGACAAGAAAACTGAGCTGCTCTCTCGCATTCGTGAATTTGCCGTCTACGGTAAACGTTGGCCCTTGCGCGAGTTCCTGCGGCTCGCTGGTTGGTGCAACTGGGCCTTTAACGTATTTTATTTACTCTCACCTGGCCTTTCTGCGTTATACGAGAAAGTTGCTGGGAAGTCCTCTATGTTTGCCGGTGTCACTGTCAACCGAGCAATTGAACGGGAGCTCCGCTGGCTTGCTGACCACATGGAACATCTACCCGGCATTCGTTTCCTCTCTGCCACTGCTTGGGAACCTTCTGACAATGATGTCCTTGTCGTTCACGTTGACGCTGCTACATCCACTGGCCTTGGCATCTTCTTCCCCACCCTTTCCCTCGGGTTTCAGTGTCCTCTCTCCGACCTGCCACCTACCTGTCATATCAATTTCCTTGAGCTGCTAGCAGTCGCTTCCGCTGTTCACGCCGCGGCTCGTCTAGATCCTTCACCCTCTCGTTTGCTCATCTATTCTGACAGTTCGGTTGCTGTCGACATCTTTCATTCCCTGCGTGCCCAGCCTCATTTTAATCCAATCGTCATGTCAACGGTTGACGACCTTATCACGCATAACATCAGCCTGCGGGTCGTTCATGTCGCCGGTCATCTTAATTCTGTCG
>JBBPOM010000862.1:0-16769 GCA_038091455.1 Leccinum uliginosum | reverse complement strand
TTCTTTGCAGACACCCGCTTCCGTTCCCGTGCAAATTCGTACCAAGAGATGAAATGATGGATAGCGAGAAGTTGTCATTGTGGATTGCTGCGAGCAGTTGACTTGTGACCGTAACAGTATCTTCATGTAATTTACTTACTTGCTTCTCTTAGCAGGAAAGAACCACTCCCGTGTACCTTTTGTAGTATGTGCGCTCCCCCGATTGATCAAAATGTCACGCATGGCTGTACAAGACTTAGCCACATTCATTCAGCTGACACCATCTCCATCACTTCTCGAAACTTGGACAGTAGGTCACCTCTCGACATGGATGTCTTGGATTTCCAGTTAGCAGTTCCATTGGACGTTATGCTTTTCCAGGGCTGCCACTGCTATTTGGACGAAGCAATCCTGTCCATTGGCGATAACACAAGTGCCCAACATCGCGTCGTACGCGCCATTTATATGTAAACAAAAGAAGCATTTTTTCTCCGCACAGGCGCCTACAGTCATTTTCATATCCTGAGTCGTCCGTCACTATGCATGCGATGTACAATGCTGTCCATGTGCTCCCTCTGGCTACAAAGACTCAACTTGCGGTCGATCGAACCGCTCGAGCATGATTTCTTTCACCATCTTGTCCACTTTGTTCCACCGCTCCTGATAGACCCGACAATCCGCGCGGGAGCTTCGTACTAGGGTGGAATCCCAGCTGAAAATGCAAAATACGCCGTCCAGCGGCAAACAGTTTGCAAAGAACGCCGCCAAAATTGGGACAGAGTCTGCTTCGATGATCGAGTCAGCGAGGTGTGCTGCCCAAGAAGGCCCCGATGGTAGAGGATCTACGGGACCGCCGCCGGTCAAAGTTTGTAAATCGCGTGTGTCAAGAACGATGGAAAAGGCCCGCAATAAGGGACATTGCCGGAGAACCTGCACTAAGCCAACTGGCGTAACTCCAGCGGAACGCCATCCAAACTCTTCGTTGATAAGCAGCGACTCGATCCGCGGACAATCGGACGCTAGTCGCAGCAGATCGGCGTCCTTCAAATCCATGATACAGTCCAGCTCGATGCGCAAGTGGGTAAGATTAAACGCTGCGAAAGGAAGGATATCATCGAGGACAATCGTGGTAGGCTCTGCACCCAAAGGTCTCCAGGAAGCAGAACCGTCCAGGGCGATACTTGTGACAAGCTTGTGGTTGCAGGCCGTCTGGAGGGCCATTGCGAATGACCTGATCGTGTCCCTCGAGGGAACCGTGCCAATGTAATACATGATTATGCTTTCAAGTGCTGGGAGTCGCAAGTGGGTAAGCAATTTGCCAGAATTGACGACCCGTGGTGTGATATTCAAAGTCATAAACTTCAGCGCAGGAAACGCGAATACGTGGTTGGATGATTGAATTTGGTCAATCAATGCAAAGCCCAGCATAAACGAAAGCCGGGTCAAAGAAGGCGTGCGGGAGAGATGGAAAAACGTGTCGACGTCCATGCTCATGTCAGGGCAGCTCATCGACCGAAGGTGTGTCCAGTGGCGTATGTGCTGATTCATAATGTCGCTAAAGGCAACTAAAGACCACCTTCCACGGAAATTTATATCCTGTATAGCAAGAGAGCTTGAAGAAAGCGAACGCATGAACCCCTCGCAAGATGAAGCTTCTGACGTCGAAATGATGAGGGTGAGATTCCTCAGATTGGGGGCAGCCACGTGGCGTGAAAGAGGGACGACATCATTCATGACAGTCATGTCTAATAGCTTTAGATTCGGGAAGAGTGGTTCGGTCTTTGATGTGCGACAAAGATGTTCGAGCGTATCCGGATCGAGATGAGCTCGACCATCTTTAGGCGAGATGACCAAAGCACGGACGCGGCGCGCGTACGCTTTCACAGTATCCATCTCTGCCGATTCCAGATCTCTCTCGAACGCGTATATCTGTGTGGAATTCAGAACAAGCCATAGCTGTATACAAGGAAGACGGTCATCTCACACGTTGACCACCTCCCAGGTCTTTCACACAACACGCGCTAGGAAGACACCGCACTAGCCATGATAGATCATGTAGGTTCATCCAGAGCAGATCCAGAGCTGGTTCTTTGAAGGCTCGACATGCCCTGGCCAATGAGACAAGATCTGCTAGAGGGCGGTCGCCAAGCAGGAATTCGAACCGTTGGTGATAACGGTAAGCAAAGATGATACGTAGGATCTCTTCAAGGAAAAGTGCCGGATGCATGCTACTTTGAAAGGACGAACGTTCAAGTTGAACAAGTTCAGAAGGTTCAGCAATGCACGTGACAGCCTAGCAGTGCATGTTCTGATTGGAATTCGCCGGTAACCTTGCTTTTTCGGCCCATCCTTTCTCGACATTGCGGATGCTTTCAAGTCCGAGGCTGCCGAGTGCCGAAGAACGTTTGACATAAGATGCCCCATATGCATCGTACGTCCTGATTATATTTGGCTAACAGAGAATGTCAAAACACGTGTTCACTCACGCCGCATTTACTACTACCCCGTGCCCTGGGCACTTGCTTTCATCTACTAATCCGGCCTTCACCGTACCACTCGTCCAGAAAATGTTAATATTTAGATATCAAATCTCGACCGTGCAAAACTTACCTGATCTGAACGAGACTCCGACATGATCAAACCACATTCAAACTTACATAAGATAAATCTGAAGGTGCGTGACTGCACCCGGAAGGTCGTGACCACCAATGATCGCACCAGCCTGGCCCTGCTCGAACTCGCAGCGGTCAGTGATAGAGAGCGGACGCAGGCTCATCGACGCTAACAAACATTGTCAAACTGCTTCCGCCTGGCCCGAAGCCACTTCCATTTTTCTAATCGTAAAAGTGCCTTGGCTCTCGTTTACGGAGTGGTCCAAGAGGATGCATACACGACGTCTTCGATTCCGATGAGCAAGCCTCCCTGATCTGAGTGACCAGCGTTTGTTTCTGCTGGGGGGTGTGAGAGCGATCTTGGGACGGCCAGCACTTCTTTTGATGAATAATCTCACCAAGATAATTTGTCTTCCTCCTGTCAGATAATCCGCATCGTAAGTTGCAGCTTGAATTCTACTGTCTGGGCTACAAGCTTCACTTGTTGCATCGCTCGCTCCTAATTTATGGGACACGACTCGCTTCAAGTTGACCCGACAGATCGGGTTTACACCCATCCCGACGTATACATAGCACCCTCACTCATTCATGTTCCTTCGCGCGAAATAGTACATTCTTTCCGAGTCCCTCTGTGACACTTAGCAAACTAAGGTTCGAACGCATAGAACCGGACATCTGTAGGTGCTGAAATTGCTGCTGATGGTGGATCATCATGGACAGCTCTCCTATAACCCGCACCATCGGTAGGATCGGTAATGCCAATGCCATCGGCGGCCCTTTTCTACAACGAGTACATAAACTATGAGGATCCGCGTTACGTCAACAACAGAACAAAACCTCTCACCGGAGTCACCGCTGATGCAACCACCGCAGCGATGAGGCAAGCGATGATGGTGAAAAAATTCATGGCTAATTGAGGGGCATTTGGGCCAGGGAAATGGTTGTTTGTCAAACGGTGCATTCACGATGACGGGAAGGTCAGCGACAGGGCCATGGTAAAGATATTCGCCGTTGAGACGTTACTCACTCAGCTGCTAGTATGCACGAAAACCTCCAAAGATAAAGGGACTGAGGAAGGAAGCCTGCAGTCCAGCATGGTATTTATACCATTTTATGTTCTCCGCAGTGGCCTCAATACCTGTGTGCTGCATATCCAGCCGAAACGCGGAAGCGTTGTAACTCGTCCCTGCCGGTCGAGCACGTGTGGTTTAGGAGGCAGCGCGGTGACTTGTTAAGGAGAACTTGGGCTTGAACCGCGGGCCCAGGGAAAATCGATTGAGATTATCGTACCAGCCCCATCGATTCGTCCGTCCGTGTGACGCGTGAGCGAGACGGGGTTAGTCCCTCAGTTCCTGAACGATCATGCGCCCACTGAACGGAGATCGGTTCCGACGGCGACGACGGCCCGTGCTGATCCCCTCCCCGCGGAAGAACTGAGCGATCACAGGATGGTAATCGGTTCCGACGATGACCCGTGCTAATACCCTCCTCCGCGGGGGAGGGGCGGATGCTCACCCCGACGAGACGAGGTCATCGACCACCGTTGCGTCCCGTCGCGCGCCAAAGAGACACGAAAGCGATTATGAAAGAAAAAAAAAAGAAAAAAAAAGGAAACAAGGAAAGGGGCAGGACGGAGATACGGGACAAGAACACTCACGAGTCACCGGGAGAACGCGATCGACCGGGGTCACTAGTGGTCCTGCCATCACGATCAGCGGAGGCAGTACGGCAGCAGCCACGACAAAGATACTGACACCGACTCGGAGGGGGGCGTTGGAGGCTCGGGCTCTGGGTGAAACTTTGCATCGCATCTCAAGCGCTGGACGAGAACGATGGTGATGGGAGGACGTGGAGAGGGGGCAGACCCGGGCAGTGAGTTACTGTGTGGACGATGAAACTGCGCCTACATACATATCAATGCTTTCAAGTTGTTGTTTTAGCGGTTAGTCGTGCGCCGAAGATCATTGTTGTCCATGGTACGTTCCGTGAGCATCTGAAAATTGAAGAGTTCACCCATAAATTTGACGACACCGAGGCCGTAATGTCTGGCACTTTGAGCACCACAACACTCGTCCAAATTGGTCGTTTCTGTGGAAACTCAACTACGCTCAAAGTCCTCTCGACAACGATCGAGAAGGTACTTGCTGAAGAGCTGGCCACTGCCAACGATAGGCCGCCCTCCGCTTTCCTGATACCGTCATCCTTGACCTTGGGACTGATCCGTTCCATCATCTTGCAGCAGAGGCGCTCATACATCTCACTCCATGTGGTCTCATCCGTCGCTTTCTCGAACACGAGCCTGACGACCTGGATGAGCGTACGACCATCGTTTTCATTTTCGCTCTTGTTCGCCCAAGCGATGATTTGATTGGAGATGGAGTCGGATTTCTCCATGGTAAGCTTGTTGAGGAGGGCCTTTACTTTGCGATCTACGAGTTCGAGTGATTCAACTTCAGCCGCGGGATTGCAAACTATACCCGCAGCAGTCTAGCGGTCGGCACACATCTCGAAGGCAACTAACTGGAGCGCAGCATCGGGCTTGACGCCTGAAATTGTGGCGACGACGTTGTACCATGAGTCATACAGAAGGTTGACAGATCCACAGGCTCGATACCCAGGACTCGGATGACCAGTGATAGAAGATGTGGCTTCTTCTTGCACAGCTGCATAGACTGCATGAGGAAGTCGCGGTCATAGTATCTGCAGGAAGCTGAGCACAAATCACAAGAGCAATGATGTTTTGGGTATTTAAATTTTCCGTCCTTTGCGTATTTGTTGAGGTCCTCCCTAGGGCTCCTGACATCTTTGTTTTGAAGTTGCTCGATTTCTTGCCGTCGCCAAAGTGGAGAGGGGGCAGCGGAGATATCCCTTTTCGCCGCACCACTCGGGCGAAGTCTTTGAACCTTCAAAGATGGCGGCATTGACAACGTATCTATCTGTAAGGTCTCTTTCAGCGCCTTCGGAGGCTTGCTGATTGAATCATAACTGACCTGATCATCTCCCTTTCTTCGGGTTCATTGAAGTCTTCACTGGCAATGGGAAATTCGACGGCATGCTGAGCTTCCTCAGCCTCCACATGCACTGCCTTGTTTTGCAAATCCAAATCTTCCGTAAACTGCACGAGGGAGTCGCGCGGTCGTAAGTACTTGGAGGAGGTTGGAAACCATTTACAACTTGAAACGTTGCCCACACTGACTTTAAATATCCCATAACCTCTGACACTGCCACTCTGTTTGACGATGGCCGCCTTGAAGTGGATTAGCAGGATTGAGCCAGTGGTAAAAAATAGAGCGACGTACAAATGGAACGGGTGCACGGGGTAGTGGTGGATTTACCTCATGCTTTACGCTTCGACCGCGAATGTGAGGATATGAATGGTATTGACCTTGACGAGGAAGAGATATGGCACATGACGATGCATTTCGTAGCAGTGACTGTATACATCATAAGAGGTACAAACATAGTCGTGTACCGTACTTTGTTGCAGGCGTTGGTTTGCCAAGTCGAGTTAGTAGGTAATAGGTATCCTCCGACAAGGCTTCGGGTTCGAAGAGGGAAACCGACACTTCTTCATATCAGAATCATAACACCGTCGCTGATCGTTTTTCTTTTTTTTTTTTTTTGGACAAGCGATAACATTATGTAGCAACTGGCTAGCCTAGTCCTACATAACACGCTAAGGCGGCAGAGAACTACCGGTCCGAGGAAATGCACTTACGCACCCCCCGTGGTGTGCGGGGGTGTGGGACTCCGAGCTGGGGGGGACACCTCGGTCAGGCAGAGGGCCGCGACAGCGTGATACCCACTAAAACCTCTGGGTCGGTGACCCAATGTGGTGGAATGTTCGTGTTTGCGGCACTCAGGATGGGATGCCAGGTGTGGTGGACCCGGTCGAGCATATTGAGACGGTGGGGGAGGCGTGCTAGTCGGCGGTCGATAGATAGTCTGTTGTTTATTTTGGTTAGCCACCTAGTACTTTCTGATTGCGGTGGGTGTGTGGGTCTGCTCTGAGATGACGCGGTCGCATCGGATTGCCCATATTAGGTGGGTTGCTTCAGATACCAGGATGCGGAGGAGTCTTGCTTTTCCCCGCGCGGCCGGCGTGGGATGGGATGGTCGTCCGATATAGGCGGGGTAATTGCACCGCAGCCCAGTATGGTTCCCATCGTTATCTGCAAGTTATCTGATCGTTTTTCGGGTTAGGTCACTGCGCGTCTTCTTCGGTTCACCTCTATAATTACACCAGCCCTGCTCGGACTTGCAGTCGTGCTGCTGGTCATCGAGTGCGTCCGCAATGTCAAACGGTCCAGGTCCGAGCAGACGCAATCCTCCTCCAGCAAACAACTGCTTCCGCCTGGCCCTACCCCGCTTCCATTCTTCGGAAACCTGTTCAACATCGACAAGGACGCGCCTTTTCTCTCGTACACAGAGTGGTCCAAGAAGTATGGTATGACGGCTTCCAATCTCGATACACGAATCTATTGACGTGTGGTTCGGGCGTTGGAACAGGTGACATCGTCTACATGCGCGCTCTACGTCAAGAAGTCGTCATATTGAATTCCGAAGAGGTCGCCATCGCGTTGCTCGAAAAGCGTTCGCAAAAATATTCTGATCGACCTGTGTTCCCTGCTGCGGACCTGTGCGTTCCTCATCGCCTTGTTTCTCTCCTCCTCTCTTTCTCCGTTTATTGTGTTGTTTGTGCTGACGCTCTGGACCTACACAAAGGTTTGGTTGGGAATGGCCTACTACTAGTGCACGGTACGGACCAAGGTTCAGGCTACACCGACGTCTGTTGCACCAATCCTTCAACGCCCAAGCCGCGCTAGCTCACCGTCCAAGACAGCTGCAGAAAGCATATGAGTTGACCACACAGCTGTTGGCTGACCCCGCACGGTTTACTGACCACTTCACTACGTTAGTCTTTTTTATTCAACTTCCCCTCGATTGTAGTGTTCACGCTCGTAACGCGCAGGTTCTCGGCTGCCGTGGTCATGGAAGTGACATACGGGTACGATACCAAGGGCAGCGACTCGGTGACGTTTGTCAAGTCAATGCAACGCGCCGCAGACATCTTTCTACACGCCGCCACGGTTGAACTGTTTGCGCTGTGTGATGCGTTTCCGTTTGGTGCGTAGTTTTTCATCCGATTCGATACCTCTCGTACGTTACTGATCACCGCGCATCTTACAGTCATGGCGCTCCCAGCGTGGCTTCCGGGGATGGGGTGGAAGGCTGACGCTGCCGAGTGCAAGCATCTCGTGGTTGAGGGTGTGGACGCACCGTACGAGTGGGTCAAGCAGCGAATCGTGCGTCCCAAATTAATGTTCCTGTTTATATTGATTATTGATGTAGAATGTAAGAGAGAAGGGTCGGCTGCTCCATCCATGGTCGCCGATGCGATCGCTCGGCATCATATGGACGACGATTCCAACAACCCGGAACTCGCGCTAGCCATCAAAGAGTCTGCTGGGTCGCTGTACGGAGGTATCTCCATATTCGATGAGTGTGGTTCTATCCTTTGAACTAACGACGTCCCTAGCTGCTGTCGAGACGGTGCGTTGCGCTGTCGCTCGTTCGATCAAGGATCATTAATGTTGTTCGACAGACAAATGCTACTCTCGTCATCTTTGTGTATCTCATGATGAACCACCCCGAGGTCCAACAGCGTGCACAGGCGGAGATCGACAGCGTAGTTGGGCTACAACGTCTTCCAGACTTTGAGGACAGGGCCTCGCTGCCTTACGTGGATGCCATCATGCGAGAGACGATGAGGTGGCACCCCGTGTTACCTATGGGTACGTTCACTGTCGACGGTGGGTGTCTGGATTCGTTGACCTGTTCCAGGTGGGCCTCATGTGACTACGGAAGAGGACATATATCAAGGGTATCATATTCCGCAAGGTGAGCAACACGTTTCTGGTCTTCGTGGTGGCTGCTGCTGATGGACGTCTGCAGGCGTGATAGTTCTGGCCAATCTCTGGTGAGCACCCGAGTTTTTGGTATGCGTGTGGACGTCAATGGGTATTATAGGGCTATATCACACAACGAGGAAAAGTATCCGAATCCCGAAGCCTTCATGCCAGAGCGGTTCTTGCGTGAGGACGGCACGCTGAATGAGGACAAGGTTCCGTGGATATTTGGGTTTGGGCGTCGAATCTGGTGTGTGGACGTCAATTATTCACTCGAATTTTCCATGAATTCCAACAAAATGGCACTCGCAGCCCAGGAAGATATGTTGCAGAAGTGTCGCTGTGGTCAGCGATGGCGTGTATCTTGACATTGTTCAAGATCGAAAAGACGGAAGGGTCTGACAAGGTAAAGTGGACCACGGGACTATCGAGGTGGGTGCCTGGTCGGATCAGCGTTCCAGAAGTACTGACGGGGGTGCTGCAGTCATCCGCTGCCTTTTCCGTGTAGGATCGTGCCAAGAGACGAAAGGAAAGCTGCCAGCGCTGATGAATGCGAGCCGTTTTGACTCGTGACAATCTTATTCAAAGGCTTTCTTGTCTCAACATGCAGGTGGTGAGGTTCAGTATGGACAGGTTATTTGTTAGATTACTTCTCTTCTCTGAAGAGAATTTGTTCGTAGACAACACTACAGGAACTACTCGAAGACGCCCACCGACCACTCCCCGTCTACCAAACGGAAAATTGTCCCGAAATAATCCGTAGGACCAAGCTCACGAAGGGAAACTGGGATTCTGGGCAAGTTATCTGATGTGACATGCGCAAAGCAAATATAAGCACTCCCCTTCGGTACAGATCTACCAGCATGAGGAGGTCCATACCTTGTATAATTCAGGAATGCTCCTAGTGGGATGGAACAATAAGTGATCAAGAGACCGTATGAGGCAACAGATCAGCTTACGTCCGTAACCGCGTACTACTAATTTCCATTCTTCGCAACATGAGCGAGTGAAGCGCAGAATGGTCCGTCCATGCCCCAGGATGCGTTGACATGCTTTCCAAGATGTCTGCAGCTCGTATCCCGGGACCGGCCAACACAGAAATACAGCCTCTTGAGAGATTGCGGCACCGCAAGAACATCAATCAGCCCATCGATGTACGGGATGTCCAGTGGTCCTGTTTTGGAAATCATGTAGATGTGGAGGTTCGTGATGGGGCTTTCACCCAGCCAAGCCTGCTCCATTCCGGCGATGCACGAGTAATCCAGGATACACGTGCGCAAGTACCACGTATCGATGGCTGCGATGAGCGGCACAATCCCTTATGCAGTCAATGATGCAAAGTCGGGACACCTCGAGCTTGCGCCTTTTCTCAGTTTCCGCATCTGCTGGCCGAAAAGAGCACTGGTGGAAAGACAGACTCTTGAGCAAAGGCAACTTTGCGAGCCCGCTCCAGTGTTCCTTGTCCACGGCGGAGCCCAGAAACTGAACTTCACGGATGTTCTTCATGTGTGACATTGCAGTGGTGTAGAGCCTGCCTGCCGTCGAGCCGAGGTCACCGTAGTACCCCCAGCGCGAAACAGCAAAATGTTACTGCCTGTGCAAGTGTAAATGCAAGAGATTTCTCCAGAGCGATTTGTGCAGACAATATACAGCCGCGTGACACCTCGTACATGGGCGCGCTATCGCGGAACGTGGAGCCATAGAGCACGACAAGCTTGTATACGCGCGGCAGGCAGACATTTACAAAGAGCCTGCAAACGCGAGAGAGATTGGAGAATATCTTGAGTTCCTCTGGCGTTAGGTATTCGGTGTCAGGTGGGGCGACGAAGTCGATAATGTCGAAATATATCTCGTTTGGTATTATAGGCAAAATCTGGTCGGCCCTCCGTCTCTCTGGGACTGGGCAAATAGGTCAAAATCCGAGTTGATGGGGCGAAATATAAATGACATTGTAAACTCACTTGAGCACTTGGAAGAGACATATCGAGCCGAAAACCGACGAAGAGCTAAATTGGGTGTTTTATGTAAGTGGCGGTGAATGACTGTAAATGTACCTAACGAGTTTCCTATCATGCCAATCATCCAGTGTATCAGCTGACTTTCTCAGAGCTAGCGTTTCCACCCGAACAGTCATGATCATAGTGTTGCTCGAACTCGCAGCCGTCCTGCTCGCCATAGAGGTCGTGCGGAGGTTCAGGCAGTCGCAGTCTTCAGCACACTCCACCCGGCTGCCGCTCCCACCTGGTCCCAAACCACTACCTTTCATTGGAAACATTCTCAGCATGAACAGAGACGCACCACATCTCACGTACACCGAGTGGTCAAGGACATACGGTACGTCGCTCCAAACTAGTACAGCGATTCCAAACAGGACACCGACATGCGGTCGTCAAACAAGGTGACATTGTTCACACGCACATCTTGGGCCAGACCATCATTATATTGAGCTCGGAAGAAGTAGCCGTCGCGCTGCTCGAGAAACGCTCCCAAAAATATTCTGATAGACCTGTGATACCCTTTGCAGACATGTGCGTTCTCATCGCCAATAGTTCCTTGGGCGTAGCGGGCGACTGCTTCGCTCAACACTAAATCAACTTCTGCTGACGCACGTGAAAATTGAGCAAAGGTTTGGACTGGAAGGGTTCACTATTATGGCCCGGTACGGCCCCACGTTCAAATTGCATCGTCGACTGTTGCACCAAGTCTTTCATGCGAACGCGGCGTCGACTTATCGTCCAAGACAACTGCAGAAGGCGTACGATATGTTAAGGCATCTGCTGGATGACCCGTCATGCTACACAGCGCATTTCACCATGTGAGTCTTGTTGCCATCATGTACGATGGGCTGCTCATGCTGACAATACACAGGTTTTCCTCTGCCGTGGTCATGGAGGTGACGTATGGATACAACGTGAAGGGGAAGGATACTTTCTTGACATCGATGAAACGGGCGGCGGACGTTGTGCTTCGTGTATCCACGCCCGAGATCTCGGCGATATGTACTGCGTTTCCGTTTGGTGGGTTGTTCCCATCCAAATCTCATCCACGGCTTCTTCACGTCTGCATCTACAGTGAAGGAATTACCTGCCTGGTTTCCGGGAATGGGATTCAAGGCCGACGCTGCCGAATGCCGGTGCTTGGTATCTGAAGCGTTGAATGCACCGTATGCATGGGTTCAACAACGTGTTGTACGTCCAAATTATATGCATAAGTGTGTAGCTCATAACGAATTCAAGGAGCAAGGGAACGCAACACCATCCATGGTCGCCGACGCTATCACTCGGTATCGTCTGAACAACAATTCGAGCGATCCGGAGTTCGTTCAAGCTGTCAAACAATCTGCAGGAACACTATATGCAGGTGATCGTGATTTTTTCTGAAATACATGCGTTTGCTAACGACACCTTCAGCCTCGGTTGAAACGGTTTGTCTGAGTGGCTCAACGTGTGAGATCGTCTACTAACGTCCGGTACGTCCTGCAGACAAATGCTACGTTGATCAGCTTCGTTTATCTCATGATGAACCACCCGGAGACGCAACATCGTGCACAAGCGGAAATTGACAGTGTCGTCGGGCGACAACGACTGCCAAACTTTGAAGATCGCGCATCATTGCCGTTTGTTGATGCCGTGTTGCGAGAGACGATGCGATGGCACCCAGTTCTGCCCATCAGTGCGTTAACTTTAGACGCTATTTTTCTGGGTTTGCCGACACGTTTCAGCTCCTCACGCGATATCGGAAGATGATATTTATCGAGGGTATTATATCCCACAGGGTGAGTAACATATTGATCATCGCAGCGATCTTTATTGATGGTTTTGTGGCAGGTTCGATGATTGTGGCCAATATTTGGTAGGGGCTTCACCTTGTTGAGAATGCGCCCGGGCTGTTGATGGGTATTATTACAGGGCGATGTCTCACAATGAAGAAAAGTATCCGAATCCTGACATGTTTGTTCCAGAGCGATTCTTGCGGGAGGATGGCACGCTGAACGACGATAAAATTCCCTGGGTGTTTGGTTTCGGGCGTCGAATCTGGTGCGTCGACTGTCGATGTTCCCTAGTATCATTTTCCCCTTCTCTCTTCGACTCTCTCATGCGGTGCATCATGATGTAGTCCAGGGAGGCACGTCGCGAATGCATCACTATGGTCCGCGATGGTGTGCATGCTGGCACTATTCAAGATTGAAAAGACGGAGGGATCTGACAACGTGAAGTGGACAACGGGGATGACATCGTGCGTCGCTACTGCTCCGACTTGGAGAATTATTTTGTCATCGCTGACGTGTGGTCATTTTGACTCTCCTTGTAGGCACCCGCAACCGTTCCCGTGCAGGTTCGTACCGAGGGATGAAGATATGGATGCTCAAAAGCTGGCGTTGTTGGTTTCTGCGAGTTGCTTCGGCTTGTAAGGACTCCGAGTCAGGCACCCAATTTTCTTGGTGTCATCGCTTCGTGTATGGATGGCGGGCCTGGTCATCGACTAGGAACTTCCCATGCATCGAAACAACAGGCCCGATATTCCCGTGCAGGATCGTGTGGGAGCTTGGGATGGATGATCGAAAGCTGGCAGCGTTGATGTTGCAGTACTTGAGCCAGGTTAACTTGGGAGATATCACGTTCCCTGGGCTTTCTTGAAGTATTTTTTGTCTCGACGTGCTTTGAAGTTAGCACGAATATGCAATTGATTGGACAACCATCTTACTTGCATCATCCTTGCTGTTCTGGGTCGACGTGCACATTGTAAATGGCGTCGATGCATGTTCCTCGGCTTTGGCGACGTCACACGCGCTGCAAAAAGGAGATGAAGGAATACGATTTAGTGAAGGAATGTGTGTGTGTGTGTGCTACATCGTGTCCATGTGCGGGATAGTATAAAATACATGGTTACTTATGCGCGGTGATAGATACTTGTGCAGATACTTATATATGTAATGAATGGAGTTATGGAGTGTCTGTGTCGATGATCCGGGAGAATCATCATGATCATTACTGTACTTGATGGCTTGATGGCCGCATCAGAGGGCTGAGCTCGCCTCGGGTCCGAGGATGGCTAGGATTTTCGAGCGCGAGCGCTCGGCATCGCGTCTGTCCTTGCGGGCGGCGCACTCTTCGGCTTCGGCGATGTCGTTGTAGACCGCTGCGAGGCCCGCCCAAGAGAGTTCCTCCTTGTCGGGGTGCTCTCCACCAGACTCAGTCTCTGATTCAGACTCGGAGGAAGGGTAGAGGATGAGCGTTGGGGGACTGGGGACGCGAGTCTCGGATTCAGATGGCGGGGGGGAGACGTCGGTGGAAGAGGTGATGAAGCGGAGGGGGACGTTGTGGAGTAGCTGCGGAAGCGCGATTGGCATGTTCAAGGGCCTGTAGATGGACGAGTGACCGTTGTCGGTGTCCACGACATCGGAATCGGAGTCCTCGTCCTCGTCCTCATCTTCGTCATCGGCGTCGCCATCATCCCCATTACTATCGTAGCCATCTTCGTCGTCATCGAGATCGTCGTAGTCATCCTCTTCATCGTCGTACTCGTCGTACTTGGGATCAAAGTCGTAGTAGGTGACGGGATCGAGAGGTCCGACGGACTCGTATCGCCTCTCGTGATCGATGCGTGCCTGCACTGCATCTGCTGGGAGAGGGGGCGGATGTGCAAACGGGAATGGGTTGTCCCATACGAACGTGGGCGGAGAGGGTGTCAATTTTCTGCGAAGCCATTCTAGACGGGGAGGAAGCTGCGGGTGATGAACAGGGGCAGTGTCACGTGCGATGGTGATGCCGAGAAGGTTGAGTACTTTGCGATCTGAGGTGCGAGCAGCAGTGAGAGCACGGTGAGAGAGAGGAGAATCCATGGTTGAATATCTCGACGGGACCGAAACGTGCTGGAATAAATACCCATGAGAGTGTCTATTGTCTATCAGATTCGGAGTTGTGGATCCAAGCACTGTGGAAGTACTAATTCTGGGTATGTGGACCGTCGCGTCGTCACGTCAATTGTCAAAGCGTACGAAATGGTATTGGCTTCGCTTTGACTGAGTGGTATCAAAGCATCACCTAACCGACACTTTGATCGAGCTCGAGGAATCGACCATACTGAAGACGCTGCATGGACAGCTGGTTAGTGAATGGGAACGCTCAAAATAGCACACGTTTGGTCCATCGTCCGAGACCTCATATAACAAGGCCAGCTTCCCGACATCTCTCTGTACGCTACAACGAATAGCAATACTTACAAAAGAAAAAGACTGGCTTCCAAAGGTAAGAATGCGTCTTCACGATACCGATGGAAAACGAGGATACTTACTGAACAACTTGAAGCTCTTCAACCAGCGACTGTATGTCTAACGTATCTTTTGGGTATGTGGTAGATCTGGCATAGTTTTGCGACTGCTTGTCCCGACCAGGCTGGATGTCGAGATTCGATGCACGTAGTAGTTGTGTCTCGGTGCTGGTCATAGCTCAGTATTCAATGTGAAGATACTGCAATGCTCAAGCTTATCAGAGAATTTACCCCGAGGATCCGGAGGCAGCCAGAGCCGAGCAGAGGCAGCCTGGCCGATCTCCATTCATATTCGGAGAGTTCTGATTGGAGGAGAGAACCTACAAAGAGTGCGTCAAACAGTGACGTTACTGCACTTTGTGACTGTCACGGTTTCCATTAATATTGTGCTACCGAAAATACATCAAAGAAAGCTCAACGTCCATATGACTCGGAGTCATGTCGCCCAACCTCAAAGCTCATAAGTACTGTCTTCCCCATTCCCAAGTGGCTGTCTGCGTGATAGAAGCGGTCCTAGACGGCACACACTAGTCAACCACTTCACAAATTCACACGCTGCCTTCAGTAGAATCATACGGATGCCCACTATGATCCTACCAAAGGCAGCGAGACATTCGTAGCCACGATAAGTACAACACGCCGCGGACATTTTATCCACCTCTCCACGGTTGAAATGTTTGCCCTGTGTGACGCATTTCCGTCTGGTCAGTTTTCTTCGTTGTATGATTCCATGACCCTTCTCGTCAGTTACTGATATGCGTGTTATGTACTAAAGGCACTCCGGGCTTGGATTCCAGGATTGGGGTTCACGTTCAAGTCTCACGCTGCTGAGTCCCGGGTCTCAAGATCTCACGGTCAAGGTATCCAACGCACTGGTACTACGAGTGGGTCAGACAGCGCATTGTATGTCCCGAAATAGTAGCCCTTCAATGAATCAAAGGTCCATGGTGATTAGTGAAGAATGTTTCAGGAGAAAAGTGGCTCGACTTCGTCTGGAGGACGATTCGATTGAAGGGCCCGGAGCTCGTGCAGGCTTCCAAAGACTCTATTGGTGCGCGATTTTTGCCATTCTGCACATGCATAAATATTCGCTCCAGGTTAACCACCAACGTCCTCTAGCTGCAGTCGAGATGGTTCGTTTCACTTTCCTCATGTTTGGATCACGGAGCGATCTCGCTTCGCTGTTCGACAGACGAACCCAATGTTTAATATCATCCAGAGATCCAACGACGTGCACAGGTGGAGATCGACAGCGTGATTGGGTGACAGTGGCTTCCAAACTTTGAGGCTAAGGCATTAATATTGCCTATCGGTGTGCTCGCTTTTTGACGATGGTTGTATTTTCACTGACATTCTTTGCCAAGCACTTCTATGTGACCTGCGAAGACGATATTTATCAAAGGTACATACTCCATTTCCCAAGGTAGGTTGAGCATGCCAACAGTTGAAGTGGCTCCGCTGAACTATTCTATCTGCATGCAGTACGACGATCATCCTCGATGTCTATTGAGAATTGGATTGCCGCTCTTTTCGCTTGCGCATACGACAATAGGTGAGACGAAGTGCGTCCTTATTCATGCCGAGCACGTTTCCGATGATGATTAGGGGTTTCGGGCCAGGTGGGAGTGGTTACTGGAGTCTGGTGGTAGTGGGGTGGGAGTACCCCCATGACTGCGAGCGTCTGAGCCTTCGTATACCCTCTACGGCCAGTATCATGGCTGTCAGAGCAAGGAACGCCACTAGCGCCCAAGCAACTTGAACGAGGGCACGGACTTTTGGGTTTCGATGGATGTGCTGCCATCATAATTGGCTGGAGCGTGAGAGAAATGTTTTCAACGTCATGGATCGACGCAGCCTGTGTGAATCGTTCGATCAGCGTCTTTCGCAGCACCATTTCAAGTGAGAGGGGGTGCGCATAACTATGAGTATCTGTCGAATCGATCGATGGGAGGGTATGGGAATACATAACACACACTTCTGTATCTCCCATCCTTCGCCG
>JBBPOM010000861.1:0-16781 GCA_038091455.1 Leccinum uliginosum | reverse complement strand
CTTGACGAAGCGGGGAAGAATACGTACGGTCCGATGCCAGTACTTCTCTAAATCTTCCTTCTTCTCGAAGACCTCACCTTCCTCGTATTCGAAGGGAGTACGTCCCACGAGAATTTCAAAGAAGGTTTTACACGTCAGGAGCTTGTCTAGAAGATCACATGTCTCTGGACCGACGCTGATGCTGCACGCAACCGGCGGCGAGGAACGTCAACCAATGACGGAAAATCGGCCCATCTGATACACACCTGACAAACGTATTATTTAACTTCTTTGGGTAATTTTGGAACCGCTTCACCCCCTCACATCCGGGTAACGCATCAAAGTTTGGCTATGTATGCTGGTTAGGAGTCCCACATAATTGCCAGATCTTCTCTAGTTGATCGATATCGGATGTCCCGTTTGCGCATGAACATTTCGCCAAGGACACAACTGCAGATGGAGCAGATCAGCCCGTCAATCTCGGATGATGATGCTTCTCGTGGTGACACTTATCCGATACCCCATATATCAACTTCGCCTCCGTACTGTCTCGCTCCGAGGAGCAACTCCGGAGGTCTGTACCACCTCGTTACGACGCACTTTGTGTACCTCTTTTCCTTTCCGTCTGGGTATTTGCCGCCCTTGCCTTGGGAGTCGCCACCTATCGACGGGAGTACAATGGAGTGATCGAATGTACGTGCAAGACCGAAATCGGCTATGCGAAGAGATCCGGAATTGGATATAAGTAAGTTGGCAGCCTTTATATCACGGTGGAGGATGTGGTTCTGCGTATATGCACACGCTCGTTACCAGTATTTGAAACCAAAACGAGGTGCTCACTCGGTGCATATACTCGGTTCCTTCCAAGAGCTGTTTCATATACAGCTTGATATGACTGGGCTGAAGCTTTACTCTCTCGTTCTCCAACAACCCTGCCTCGGAGGTCGTGGTCCATGTACGGAAAGACCATGTACACGGAGAGAGGAGACTCCTTGCCTTTACCTAGCCCACATCAACCAAATAAGCACTTATCACAAAGTTGACAGAAAGGGAGCCAAAACCCACTCCGAACCACAAACATGTCAACGATATCCACGATGCAAGGATGTTTCATCGCTTTGAGAATCTTGATTTCCCGAAGGGCAGTCACAGGCAGGCCTTCCTTCTCATTGTGCATGAGAATGCGCTTCAGAGCTACGGCCCGTCCTGTAGAGATCTGAACTGCTTTGTGAACTTCGCTGGGTAGCACGGATACGATGGACTAGAGTCAGTATGCAACACAATCACGCCACGACACCACGTACCCAAACGTCCCTTCGCCAGCCTTTGTTTTGACGTTGTAATCCGACTGCTTGCCACATCCCTCGAATGCCCTCCTGTACGCTTCCATCTCCTCTTTGCGTGACCTCTGGACGGGATCTCGTTTCTTCTTTCCCATCGCCACTGCGGTGCCACCTTCACCACTTTGTCCACGTCTCTCATCAGCAACCGTAGCGTGTTTCTCCCGCGTTCTCTGTATGTCCTCTTCTCTAGCGGGCGGTAAAGGTAAAGGTGACGGTTAATGGTTGTCGCGTGGAGCGTTGGGGCTGTCGAGAACTTCCACATGAGCTGGGGCCAGAGTGTCGTCCGTAATATCCATGGAATCCTCGGCCATGGGTACCTCCATAGACTCAGAAGGCGGTGCGGGCGGTGTTGGGGAACGCGGTGGGGGTGGGGTATGTAAAGGGGACACGGGTGATGGCGAGACGGGACGGTATTGCGCGTCTGTCAATAACAATCACCAAGGAGACGCAATCGTCAAGTCTGTAACGCACCTGAGTGTCGCAGTTCATGGCCCACGCCACCTCGACGGACCCGATGGCGCACCCGCACCTCAATATGTGTCATTTCTGGATCGTTGGTCACGATCCTAGGACTCTGGGTGCGTTCTGTCTGGACGAAAGTCCCTGAACAACGGCGAGAAAGCCGGAGGTGGTGGTGATCGACGGGCCGGAAGTCTGTGTTTTCGGTAGTGATTTGGCGAGGACGGGGAGGGTGAGCGTGAGTGGGACTGAGACTGAGACTGGCGAGGTGACACGGGGGAGCGGGGCCGGGGGAGCGTCCTACGTTGACCACCGCAGTTGTAGTTTATCGTTGTTCCTCGAATGCATCTTTGATGGTGTTGAAGATGAGATTACAATAGGTACTTCTGAAATCATGCAATGTTCTGCGAATGACGTGCAGCGAAACTGAGACGCAAGGAAATACATCAGATAGTCAGTCAGACGGAACGAATCTGGTCCTACGGTTACCTCGAGTTCAAAGCGGTCAGCTGGGGGTTGGGCGTTAGTTGTGGAGTGGTGCATGAAGACCGGGTGATCTAATGAGAACAGGGAGAGGGTAAGCACTCAAATGAATACCATTGTCAGAACGGAATCCATACAACGAGCAGGAGCGACTTCTGCGCAGGAAACAGGCAGCAAGATTCGCTGCCGTTTGTGGGGCGAGCAGATCCGAGCTGCATCAGATTAGCGTCACGAGTTAGATACATCGATGCAGAACTAAAACGAACATTTCGGAATACTCTTTGATTTTGCTGTGCGCAAAAGCCAAGATCTGACCCACGTAATTGAGGCTGTCTGGGTAACAGCTGAGAGTGATTCGTGAAGGAGACCAAGAGCGCTGTGATGTCTTGTATCGACAAGTCTGGTTGAGCCTGCGACCACATTGTCAGAACGTCTCTCGTTCATGTGTGTCTCGCTGTACATACCTTGATGAATTCGACGACTTATTTCCAAAACACTTCAAAGAGTTGAGCGTCCATTGGTATACCACGGAACTTTCTTACAGGCACGTCATCCTTTTTTTTTTCTTTTCCTCTCCATTTCCCTCTTCAGACGAGACCCTGTTCACATCTCCGATGTTCTTCTCCGACTATTCCACCGCGCTATCCCATCCATGCTTTCGACCTTGTCGGTGTCCGACCGATGATGAGTTGCCCTCTCTCTTGCCAACCGGAACTTTTCTGCCAGTCGCTTGGCAGCAGCCTCTTCCTGTGTCTTGGTTTCCTCTGGGTCCTCGCTCTCTGCCTCGCGCGCGACGTAGACCGCCAGTCTGATGATCAGTTCAATGACGATCACTTTAAAGTTGAATTTCGTGTGTAACTGAGCGGTGGCGGATGAAAACGGTCGGAGCGAGTGCAGGTGGAACTCGTCTGTGAACACCTACAAAAGTCGTTAATCGACCACGCGATAGTATTTACGCAAGAGAGCACACACCTACCTGAATAATGACATCCATAAGTTACTCCTGTGTGATGACGTCCTTGCAGTTGACGACCTATGTCCTTTTGGTACATCTCCAGGTCGACGCTGTCGAGCTGGGAGACGGTCGAAGGTGGTGCCAACTAGGATGCAGAGCTCGCGACGTACCATCTCACATTTTTTCGCGGTCGCACGAGTGACCATGGTGCTGGAGGTGGACCCAGAGCTTGTTCATCTCTATGAAATTGGTAGGTTTGAAATGCGAGGTCAACAAACGAATGACGCGGCGCAACGTGAACTCACCCGGATTCGCTCTCGACTGACAGGTAATCCCTGAGATGGTGTCAAAAGAAGAGCCCGCGTGTGGCGTTCTGCTCATTTCCATTATGTCATTCATGATCATGAGGTAGAGGCGGGGGACGATCTTTCCGGTGTACTGCACTAGTTCGTATAGATGGTGTCTGGACTGTGTGTGCCAGTCGTAGAGGTAGTTGAAGAGATGATGTCGGAAGGCGTCCGAGATGGACATTGGACATGCACCGTGACAGTGCTGTCTTTCAAGTTGTACTAACGTACTATGTTCGGGAATCGGCAACGACCGAAGGACCGGTCACGTGAGTTGTGCTCGAACCAAGCGCAAGAGATTAATATGTAATTCCGCAATGCCGAACTGATTTCTTGACAAGTAGCGAGTCGAGCATCATCTGGTGGATTATCTACAATGCGTGGGTCTCTTTACTAGCATCAGGAAAGCGACATTATGAGCCTGGCCAAACGTGCAAGGGACGACGGGTGAGCGACTTCCCACGGGGCAACAAGACGACAACATGATGATAGTACTTGACAATGGAAGGACGATCAAATACCGTGACAACAATCTCTTTCGACACAAATCGATCGCGTGGACCCAGTATCATTCCTTATGATGGGTGGAATTACGGAAGGATGTCATGAGCTGACCCGATGATCCCAACTGAGGCGTATATTATACAGTAAGACCCAAAGGGCAAGAACCATTGGAAAGGACCAAAGGACGCACTGAAACCATAATCGCCAACCAAAGGAACGCCTGCCGAGATGAGGAAGTCACCGAGCTCGTCAGAGTCTGGAAAAGGGCTGCTGCCAAACATGATTATTTTGAGACGTCTGAGAACCTGAAGACCCTCCGGTGTCTCTGCAAGATTTGAGAGCGAGCGGTGCATTAAAAAAGGCCCGTATAACAAGCGCTTGTGAGAGGAGCTTGATGATGTTTGCAGGTGAGCAGGATAGAGCGGATTGGAACAGACAAAGCGGCTTCGGGGCATAACAGGCTCGGGTGAGTGCCTTGTGACAAGCATCCGAGTTTTAGTGCAGCCAGCAAAGTGAAAAATAAAGCATGCTAACGTGGTATATGTAGGACCCATCGCTACAATGGACGTCTCTACCCGGGCGTTGCGGCTACGAGATCGTCGTGCCAGGACTTGAACGCCGCATGATTCAGTTCTGCGAAGGACGTCCGGTTGAAGTCGCGCGGAAATATTCTGATCGCTGCAGAGTCATCATCCCCGCTCGCTGGTGCTGAAGTTCGCACTCCATAAGTTTGAAGTACTCGATGCTATGCTTTTTTTAGTTATTTATATTTTTCTCGCCGATCGTGTAGCTTGGAAGTTCATACATCATGTATGTAGGCCCGCACCCGAGTCGACTCAGATCTCCGTCACTGCTTTCTTTGTAACATGCTCGCTCTTTTTGCGCTCTTTCTTGCTGATGGGCCATGATCCATACCCTGAATGGTTTGGTCTGTATCTTGTGCACGAGAAGTCGCTGTATATTACCTCGAATTCTTCGAATCTCATATGCCTTCTTGCTTCGTGCGCAGTGCACAAGCATTCTCTCGTCGTTATGGAAAATGCGCTGGGACGCATATCAAGCATGGCATATATTTCGGTCATCATCAGCCTGGTGAGCATGATACGAACGAGCACAAGGTAACGTCATACGAAGTGAGAAAATATAAATCGCAATCACAGCTTGAAACCGCCAGCAAGTCCCATCACATTCTCTGGGTCCACGTCCCCTTTGATCTCGTATAGCCTAGGTGTATTCGAACCATACAGATTGACCAGCGGTGTGTCGAAGATGGCATAATTTGGATAGCTAACTGCGTCGGGATAGGCATCGCCATGTTCGAGGGCAGCTGGTTGCAGTGTCCGTGCGGTCGCTCGCGTCGCATCCTGCATCACTGGTCATATTCCGGCGAATCCCATGCAAAATAGATAAGGGTCGGAAAGAAGCCCTTGCGTACGGTCAGGCGGGTATGCCGTTGGAGTCGTATTGTGGGAGAAGAACGTGGGGAGAAAAGGCCCTAGGTCGTAAGAAACCACTACCGCCGGCGACACAGAATCTGCCAATTTTTGTCCCCAGTACTGCAGTGAAATAAGTCAGCAACTTGCACCAGGAATGAGACAAAGACTTGTTCCATGGCCAGTCGTCGTCGGTCCATCTACTTCGTCCCCGAACAGCGGTGCCAGTGGTACCACGTTCTACTATGCTGGTGGGGGGTCAGGGTCATTGTCGGGCGGCGAGTCTAGTCGGTCAGCGAACATTACGAACTCATGTTTGCTGTGTTCGTTGCACACGACGCTCCTCACACGGGTGACCCGGTGACGCCGCAAGAGTGGGAGGCGCTTGGGCACGGCAGTCGGGCGCAGCGGAAAGTGACGCGGGCGTACCCCTTGAAGTGGGTCGTCCACTTGCGCCCCTTCTGAGCGTGGCCCAGATTGCGGCTTGACCGTAGCACAGGTTCCGCATAAATAAATCTGGATCATTCGAACGAATTGTCACTCTCAAAACTCTAATCAGATCCGTTATCAGCGTGGGTAGCACGCACGTATATGTGGTATCACGCATCATGGGGCTTCCGAGTCGCACGACGGGCCGCCAGTGACTGGCACGACTTTCCACTGCCTTACATTCAAGCACCACCAGAACAGTGAGTGCATTCCTTCCCTCTCAACCGGATGCCGAAATAAACTGATCCGAACGTTCACCGAAAATGTTCGAGTCATTGCTCATCGTCACGGTAGCATCCAGATATTCAAGTTGGGCATGAGAGCAAGGTATGTAGGTAGATCCCCGAGCTCATCTCAACACGCACTGCAATACTCGACCGTGCTACTGATAACATAAGGATCAGGCATGCTTTCCGAGTCAATAAACCTGCACAGCCATTCAATATTCCATGGAAGCTTCTAATCACTTGGATCACCCATTGGATGATCAATTGATCGATCAAAGCTGACATAGACACCTCGGAAGGAGGACCGAGTGAAGCTGTCGGCTGTATGGGTTCCCGGAGTTTCTCCCCGTTATCGCCCGCCAAATTTAGGGGACTCGTGTCCCAATATTAGTGCTGTACTGTAGTGCTATATTCCAGATCGCGGGTCGCAACAGAGGCCTTGAATCTGGCAACCATCAAAGATTCAAAGATCCAAGGCCCTGGCATCGTTTTCGTCGCATCCCGACACGACCGAACATTCGATCCGAATTGGCATGACCATGAGCCAATCATAGCATCCCGCCCCAGCTTCCACAAGTACTGGTCTGGCCAGCGCTTCAACATTGAAGCTTGTCTACACATGACGACAATCCTCGTGGACAATCCCTGTCGTCACTGGTGTTCCAAAAACAGAACGTCGGCTCGCCAAACCACCTGAACCGCACTCCGTTGCGCCTCGATGACAATCGAAAAATGGCCGACAGCACGGCATGGCTTGAATTATACCGATACCGTGCTCCCCGTAGATCTGCATGTCTCGCACAAAGCGATCCGGCTCACCTCGCTCCGAACCAATCCGGGGGTCGATCTCCTCCAACTACGCACTCGAAGCAGTCTTTTTGGATGATGTTTGCTTGGGCGCCCCGCAGGAGAGCGGAAAGGTCCACAGGGAGGACGCAGAAGGAACCGAGGTTGGATCGGGACGGCGAGGATAATACTTAGGATTCACGGGAATAAACCCTTTTCTAGACCAACGTAGGGCGACTAGCCTGAGAGAGTGGGCACAGATTAGCAAATGCACGGGCCGTTCGCGATGTGGGTTTCTCAAACAAACATAGCGGGAAATAGGGAAAAGTGATGGTTCTGCTTATTCCCGACAGCACGGTCTCCGGGCACGTGTTATATTCCGCTGTGCCACGGACTAGTCTGGATAGGATTTCATTTCAGCAGGGGAAAGGAGTCAAACTTTCTCACGAACAGCAAAAAGAAGGAAGTACTAGTAAGCTTGGTCTAGAATGGGTAGAATCACCGCCCGATCGACGCACCGTCTCCGCGTAGAACCATAGAACATGAGTGACAAAAGCTATTCAGGTTGAATCGCCCATTGGAGGCCGATCAAGTGTAGTCAACGATGTACTTCAGAGGGCGGGTCGCGCGAACAAACCGGTTTTATCGACTCCCCAGAGTTTTCCCCTCGTATTTGGTGATATCGCGGCCTGCCAGGGCCGCTCGGTTCCGTCGAGAGATCATTGATGGCGCACCGGCATTTTCGCACACCGATACAACCGAACATTCGATGCGAGCCATATAGCCTAGTTTTCCTGCCTGGGGGAGCGCTCAAGCCGCAAGCGCGATCTCGAAAACGAACGCTGGCTTACAGAAACTTTACTTGCTTAAATTGAACCCAATCCTCCCATCGTCACTGCACACAGACTTGGACGATCTTTCGGAAATGCCGACGTTACAGTGGCATGACTGGGACTACACCATATTCCCCGTCGATCTGCGCACCTCACGTCCCATCTCGAATCGTACAAGTGATTTTCCTCCAACTACGAACGTGAAGTGGCCTTCTCGCAGGAGATTTGGCGAGAGCGGCTTGAGTCGGCTTTCAAGCGGACGTTCGTCTCTTCCGTGCTGGACTTGAACGGAGGCAGTGGGGAGGGCGATGGGTCGGACTTGGATTCGGGCGTCCAGCACGAGCGCGAACGCGGAGATAAAGTAGACGCTGGTACGAATGGGGCGAGAGAGTGGATAGGGACGGCAACAATCATAGGACCCTCGGGCACGGACAGCTTTCTAGACCGATTCAGGGAGGCTGGGGTGTGTACTGACTGGTGGCAGGTGTACTGCCTGGATGCGATGTGGGTACACCCTGCCCACAGGGGAAGAGGCTCTGGAGCTCGGTTGGTTAAGGCATGCTGGGAATGGGCGCGAACAAACATCGATGAGAGGTTCTTGAGCGAGCATGCTGGTAGGAACAGAGAAAGCGGCGGTTCTGCTTGTCCGCGACGAGAATACGGCCGGGCGGGCGTTATATTCCAGTGTAGGGTTCACTGATCTAGAAGAGGTCTCAGCGGGACAGGGGGAGCGGTGGATGCTTGTCAAAGTATAGGACGGCTCCAACTTCGATCACCGTGGGAAAATATGATACCTGAACGCGTCTTCAAACACTTTGCCAAAACATTCACTTCTCCCCTTCCAGATCAGCGAACCCCACAGTAGAGTTACGAGTAAAACGCGTGCGCGGCGACGTTATTGAACATAAACACCACTTTCCGTTAACGGTGAGTTTGCTTGTTGAATCGCCCCTTGCGTGCGCGACAAGGGGTGATCCCAGAGTCTTTAAAACTTGGATGATCAGTGGAAATAGGGAAGCGGCTGCCACATTGAGGTTAGCCCGGTGGTGCACTCGGGTTGACACTGGCATGAGGTCAGCGGCGTCTGCAATAAGGTAGACCTACATAGAGATCTTTGTTCCTCGTTCAGACAGAATGCCTGGCATCGATGGCAGACATCACACCTAGTGGGAATTGCTTGATAAATATCAGGACCGACGAAGTGGCACTGACTCGGAAACGTTGAATCGTAGGACAACCTCTACAGGCATTCAAGAGAGTACGATAACAGAGAAAGGCATTGTGCGACAACAGAGAATCGACCATCATGCATTGGAGTGCCTGTGGCTGCCAGTAGGGTATGAATAGTAAGTATATACATCAGGCATGTCACGGTGGTACAGTCGTGCTCTGTGTCCTCATCCCAAGCTCGAAATTGACCCTGGCTCTGCTGCAACCATCCAACAAGTCAGTGACCTCAAGAATTAATCGAAGAACTTGTTGAGGAGTCGGAGTAGCAGGGCTAGTAACGAACACTGTTATCGTAGTATCATCTGAAGAGAACAGGCTTACTAGTACCCCTTCATGTTTACAAGTTCCAGAGATGATTTTGCTTTCCAACCGTTCCGCAATAATACGCTGATACTCCCAAAGGATACGTTGGTAAGCCACCTTACCGATAACATTCACGATATCGATTTCGAGCTCCTTGAACTCCCGTTGTGCTTTGTCTGAGGAGACCTGGTCCTTCGCAATGTACGTCTTGATGAGTGCTTCAGACCAGCTCCGCGCAGTGGCTTTATAAGAGAGTGGTTGCAGCCACGGCGTCTATTGGTTGTGAACGAGTCAGAGGGGGCCTAGAATCTGTTGGGAAACTTGACGCACCGATTCATAGAACGCCTCGCGGGCGCGTACCTCAGCTAATACGCTAGCGCATGTGCAACCCCATAATGATTGTTGAGACAGGTTACTATGCTCGCAAACAAATCTCCGAAGATGGCCATCGAGGAATGTTGCATCACAAGTGACTCCAAGGAAAGCCGGAGGGGGGCAATTTGCAGGGACTCTGGCTTTCGGTGCGTCGAATGATGGGTCGGGATTCATTGTGTTGCGGCAGTGGAAGGTTTGTGATGCACTATTTCACGGAAAGATACCACACCGCTTTCCCACTGAATCCGGACTCGGACCCCAAAGACTTTGATATACACGCGGCAACTTTGCACATAGTAGGTATCGTACAGGAGAACTCACACTGGATGCCAAGAACTAATTGAGGTACTGTAGACCACTCAGAGCAACCCTAGAGTCACGACAGCACCCGAGAGAACAAACTGGGAGCGAGCAGTGGAGAATGTTATGGAAGAATTCGGAAGTTTGCGAGAACGCATTTTTAATCTCGGCCCACCGGGACGCGCTGATTCGAGCTTCGGTGTTGGATTGGTCGCAGTAGATTTGTCGAGTACGGACGGTGAACTGCATGACTAATGAAATAAAATAAAATGCGACACAAATGTCGCTCACATTGGATGAAAGCCAGCTCAAGGAAAATATATTGCATTGTTTGAGCCGCTCGAAACGTTCAGAGCCGTCAGAGCGTATGACCTTTTGGAAGATCCCCATGAAGGTTGGAGATGCGGGATCAGATTGGAAGGCGAGATACAGGATCTGCCTGAAGTCGTGGCCATCGAAGTCCAGCTGTGATTCAGAGTACTAGATGTGAGCAAAGTACGACCCGAAACCGAAACCGAAACACATACCGCGCCGTTTCTGTTCTGGTGAAACATCGCAAATCCGGTCGTCTCGCTCCACTCTATCAGGTCACGCGCGGATTCAGTGCTGTCCTGACCAATGGGGCCGACCACCGCAAAGGCGATTTGCTGCACGGCTCGGTGACAATGTTGGCGGAATAGGAGAGGGATTTCTGCGAAGAGGGATTGGGCCATCTTGATGAGGAATGCCTCCTCGGTGATGTGAGTGCGAACGGCGATTGTTCCGACGGTGATGTTCACTGTAACAGTAAGTCAGTAAGAACAATCCGTAAGCGTCTAACGCGTGCCAGCACTTACCATCTTCAAAGTCGTGCAAAGGCTCTTCCATGAGCCTTTTCTCGTACAGGCTATGAATCCTTGCAGTCCATTGAGCCGCAGTCAAGTTCGTAAGGCGCTTCGTTCCGAGTAACGACCAGACCTCGAGCACCAGTTCACGGTACAATAGGTTCCAGCGGTGTGCCCCGCAGTTCAGGAGGCGTGCTGCAAACTCGCCTAGAAATTGTACTCAGGAGACGTGTTAGAATAATATCAGAGGGCGCACCAGTATGGTCGGACGCAAATTGCAATGCGAGCGCATGGTCGTCCACAGGCGCCGCGACAGGAGCGGCGGACTCGGATGAGGGAACGGCATTCCAGTTGGAAACGGGTGGGTGAGATGGCCCGGGTGTGTCGGACACGTCACCCCACATCAGCCAGTTCTGGACTGATGGATTGTAATTGTTCACCTCTTGCCATAGGATTTTTTCGAGGACGGATGCTTGAGCTTGAATCTGGTTCTGGTTCTGTGAGTTGTCGAAGAGCCCAGATGCACGAGGGTCGCCTTGATCGGAAGGGAGACCGTAGCGCGAGTCGCTGCGCGACCAAAATCCGGCCAGTGGGTCCATGTCGCTGGGTGGTGAGAGGGTGCTCGCTGTAATTAAATAATGTTCTTGTTAGACCCTTAGAAGCGGCGTGCACACACCAATCTCTGTGATTTGGGGGCTGAGACGACAATGCGCTGCCTCGAGGGAAAAGGTGACAATGCATCAGTGACGGTATCACCATTTCGTGCAATCGATCTCTAAACGACGGCGAGTCAGTAGTATATCGGGAATATTCAAATGAGCATATGATGTAAACGCACCGGCGGGGCCATGGTCGGGTGCCCAATGGATAGGAAATAAATCGTAAGATTGCCATACCACCGCCGGTTCTCGGTCTAATCCGAGTCCTCGTTGAGGCTCGCGTAGGCTCGCGAAAGCCTTCGACAATATAACATAATTAGTACTCTGTGCGGATAACTGGTAGTGGGGCGGTCAGTGGTTAATGAAACAAACTTACTAAATTGGCCCAGATTCGTGCAAACGTTGAAGAGATCTAGAGTATAAGTAGATAGATGCAGACACCGGGCCGTGATATTGTTCTCAGGCTGCGTCGGAAGCTGTACATTTTTGTCTAGATTCGTGCAAGCATCAACAAGGTACAGAATATATCGGGAGGAATCGAGAGCTAGAACGCACAAGCTTCGACAACTTGAATTCCGGTTGGATAAACGAATTGCTGTGTTGGTATGGAATATTCAGACACATCGTTCTGCGTCGGACGCTTTTGAACGTTATCGGACAAAATTAGTATTCTGCACGAATTAGTAGCAAGATTACAATGACACAACCTTCAATCGATGCATATGGACTCAGATTCTTACTTGAGCGACGAAACTTGGCCTTGCTACTCCACTTTCCAAAATAGGTTGAATCTGGTGCGTCAATCCGCCCATGTCGACCATGTATTCTTCCTCCCGTACCGCTCACCCCAAATAATCTTCTGTGGTCCCCTCGAGCTCAAACTTATCCAGCCCGCTCAACCCCGCCCAACCGCGTTTTACCACTGTGTACGGTGCGTTGTTGTCCCCCCTCACCTGGAGGGCGATGGCGGTAGTGATTGTGATCTCGTCCAAGCCGTTCCAGATTGCATTGAAATTCCCACCCAACCGCCGCCGTCCTCGCCTCCTCCCTCATCCTGGCACGGTAAACATACCCGACAAAGGCAGACCCACCGGCGTCAACCACACTGTAAAGAGAGCCGAACATTGTGCAAAACGGTTCTCTCTCTCTGAGTGGTCCGTTACACGATGTTCTCGCGGCACTCTGAAGACACACGCTTGTCCCGCTCTGTGAGTCCGTGATATGTACCTCTATTACTCATGTCCATGATGCTGTGTCGTTGATTCACATTCGCATGTAGCCGACTCTCCCTTGAACCGATCCTTACATCGTCACAGCACCAGAGCAAGTCGAGGGCTCTCATCAAGTCTTTTGTCTCGTACTCGCCAGAGCAGACGACGCATCCCCTGTTCGTTGCAGTCGTATCACTTTTGTGAGATTCGATCACGTTGATTCTGTCCAAGATCAGTCATGTGCATCCATTGTATACCAGCGATATGGTGTGTACATTCGTCATGCGGAAGCGAACAATTGCTTCCTATCGATCTACACGCCCAGGTGAGGGTGTTTTCCTGGTAACGCTCCGGTTTCGGTGCTCCTGCGCGCTCCTTTCGGATGTATGATGGAAACATCTCATCTAGACCTACTACGCGCTCTACCATGTGAATTCGACGCCTGATGGTGCTTACTTGTTGGTTGCACAATACAAGAAACTCACTTCTTAAAATACCGTATAGAAGAAACTCGAGCTGTTCAAGTTGGATGTTGTCTTTGCGAATAGCATAGGTTAACAAATCCATAGTGTCAAGCAGTGATCAGATTTCCACTCAAGCACCACCTATGTAATATGACCGCTCGAATTGAATTTTGGGCGAGGGCTCACAGTTGAATAGACGTAAAAATCTATTACTGGAATACCCGGGGAGAGACTCGGACCTCAGGAGAACGAAACCGGCTTACGCTTACTTTTCCCCATACACTCCCGAGTCTCGACTCGGCAGAGTGACCAAACCGAGTTTATCCGAAACGACTCGGATCTGGCCCGGGATCTTTGCTCAATCAAACTCAGTATATCGTATCGCCATAGGAGTCATGACCACGTCGCATGGTCGCAGTGAGGTCACGAATCGGACTCTTCGCTTCTCACCAACTTATCCGAGTCAATCAGTGACTCAACTCAGCTGATATCCGCTACAGGCCGCATCATATCGGCTGATCCCGTTTTCATCCTGTAGTAAAACGCCTTACCACAATCAATCAGTTCGAGATCACCGCCTTCGCTTTCTCAAGATCGGCACTATTTCGCTGATCATGAGCTGACCACTACTATGTAGTACACGGCGCCACTGCCAGCCTGAGCCCCTGAGCAATGCACATATGGACATGTGTACATAACAAAACATCATAATCTCGCGCCTCGCCTAGTACTATCTGACTCAATGCAGACGCGGCGTTCTCAAGAACTTTCTTCCCATACCCCAAATAGAGTCACATCTTAGAAGTTCATCTTCTGAGATTATCCATACTTAGTTACTAGGCACGTTCCGAACACCTCCGAGTCCTTCTTCGATCAACACATTGTGTTACTGCTTATAGCGAATTGTCAAAAACCCTGAAGGGCTGAACTACGTCAACTTACGAAATTCGTACCTGCTCCTTTTCCCACTTTGGACCGGAATTTCAGGTCCCTTGCATCCACATCGTCCTATTTCAGAGTGGCTCAGATTTTCTTTGCTTCGAATCACGGAGCTTGACTTGGGCCGATTGAACAAAGCGGAACCTTTTCAGGTCGTCCTTTGAATTGAGTGGCACGCTGCGCGTTTCAAGGATCTTGCTTAGCGTCCGAGCCACGGTACTAATTCGAGTAGTTCACAGTCTCAGGCTAGTGTTGTGTAGTGCCAGTACATGCTACTACTTGAGCCTCTTTGCGAAAACAGGACAGATCGACCAGTAGTACTGCTGATTTTGCCCCCGGGCCTGCTGGGTTATCTCCATCATTATGCGACAGCCTGAGAGTCCTGTCCTTTTCCCGACCCAAACGTCGAAGGCCTAGTAGTAGTACATCGTGGCTAGACACACTTCAGTTTTTTCGGTGGCCCATCTGTTACAAGAACATGTCATCATGTTTTGCTTTGACTAACGCTAGTAACTAAGTAAGTATCTACTCAGTAATTAAATACAAGCGCGCTGAGCCTTCGGACGTGGAGCTACTATTGGTAAAAGAGTTGCCAGTGTGTAGTCACAACATACTTTGAAGTCGGCGGTAGAATGTTCCTCGTTTGTTGGCACGTTCTGCCACCTCTCGGGAGCGTCTGAGTATCAACATGGGTCGTCGCGGTTTTGCAAGATTACGAAGTGTTGCAAGCAAATGACTTGATGCAAGTTGGACGTGATCCGGCCTGTCCACGAGTCCGAGTCCCACGACTTGCCTGCCCGCCTTCGCCCTCCCTGCATCGCTCCCGGGCGTCGTCCGCGCGAGGACTCAGTACTCAGTGATCGGAGGAAGGCGATCACTGACCACAGCACGTTTTCGTTCCGGCGTCGGACAGTTTACGACAGTTGGTGAGCCTCATCCTCGCACTGCCCCGCTATGATGATGATGCACCTGACCGACACATCCGTGTGTCCGCTTTCCCGGCCCTCGCAGGCAGCCTCGTAAATCACGCGGTGCTGCACCCATGCTAGGTGAGCACGCCCCGATGCCGCATGCCACTGCGCAGCAAGAACACATCTGTAGAAGTCTTAGCATGGCATATCTTAATCAGTGAACTTGGAGTCTTGGACCATGAGTGATCAACATGACTCAGTCGCGCCACTACGATAGACTCTAGTGACTAGCAACAATTGAGATTCTTATATTGATACTGTGTCAGCGACTCGGACGTTCGAAGGCTAGCATTGTACATACAACAAATAGTAAACACTCCAGTCTGAAACCAGGTAGTACAACTACATAGATCACTGGCTTGTGCATGTTACGTGGTAGTAGTACATAAATGTTGAAATTTGAAAGGAAAGGAAGGCCACAAGAGTGAACAAACGAGCACCAATTCAATCTAAATAAGAACTAGAAGTTGATGGGGAGGACGTCGGGGAGGACGGCGGGGAGGACGTCGGGGAGGGCGTCGGGGAGGACGCTGGGGAGGACTAACATACACGTGTGAGCTATTATTGTGGTATCCTATGAGGAGAATGGGCTTACCACCTCTGAGTCACGTTTGCGAGCTTTAGGGATGATTTTGTTTCCCAGCCGCTTTACAATAACGCGCTGATACTCCCGAAGGATGCGTTGGTAAGCCACCTTACCGATGACATTCACGATATCGATTTCGAGCTCCTTGAACTCCCGTTGTGCTTTGTCCGAGGAGGCCTGGTCCTTAGTAGCGTACATCTTGATGAGTGCTTTAGACCAGCTCCGCGCAGTATCTTTATAGGAGAGAGATCGCAATGACGGCGTCTTTTGATTTTGATTTGTCAGAAAAGACTTTCTGGTAGGAAAACTGGACACACCGATTCGTAGAACGCCTCACGGGCGAGCACATCAGCGAGGATGCCAGAGCACACGCTATATTCGTGGCTGTGTGCACTGAGTGCGCTAGTACTATGATCCTGGGTGAAAGGTTGCCGCGGAGCATCGACGCGACAAAGACTTCGGGGCTGCAAGGTGGACATACTAATACTGAGGAAGTGCGGAATATTTACAAGACAAGTGAGAGCTAGCAACGCAGACTCGGAGTTTTGGAGTCACTTAAGTAAGTCTTAAGCGAACTCAAGGCTGTACAATACTGGCACCACGTACTGGTTGGTGGTGTTCGACAGAACAATGTGTCTGTGGCATGTGCCCATGCCAATACAATAATTCGTTTATCAAGCCGGAACTGTCGAAGTTTGTGTGTTGTGTTTTTTTTCTCCTCCTGATATACTCTGGATCTCATTGGTGCTTACACGAATCTAAGCCAAAATGTACTACAGCGTGCGGCAGTTACGCTGCATGTTCTACAGCAATTCGTTTATCAAGCCGGAACTGTCGAAGTTTGTGTGTCGTGTTTTTTTTTCTCCTCCCGATATACTCTGGATCTCACTGGTGCTTCCACGAATTTAGGCCGATATGTAGTACCAGTGTTTCCGGCGGAGAACGCGATGTCTCCGCATGTTGTGTCACACAGGTTGAAACACGCGTCACGCGTCACGACACTTGTCGGATGAGTTGCCAGTGCCACTGGCAAAGTATACCGCAGTGGGACGAATGTCTGCTAGAGCCCAACTAGAGCCTC
>JBBPOM010000860.1:0-16826 GCA_038091455.1 Leccinum uliginosum | reverse complement strand
GACCGGTGAACTCGACTAGCATTCTGGACGCTCGGGACCTTCTTTCTCGAGCAGGTCTATACCGTGTTTGATTTCAACATCCAATCACCACGAGTCGGATTCGCTCAGCTCATCCCCGACTCTCACGATAGTGCCACCAGTCCAACACAATCCTCCCCTAGTCACGTGTAAAAGACTAGACTGGTCACCAATGATCTAGGGTTTCTTTTTCTAGTTCTGCAGAGAACGACCAATTTCTCTGCAAACGGGACCGCACGAACTTTCTACTACTCTGAGTTATTCAATTTTTTGTATTTCGTCAGCAACCGGCACTCCGAGTCAAACGTCCCTTTCTGCTCTTCATCTCTGCTTTCGTCCCTCTGCAGCCTGACAATGTAGTGTTCACGTTCACGTTGTTTCCTAAGCTTCATAGATGACATTATGGAATGTTAGCTTGTATCTGGTTCTTTTTGACTCTCCACTGCTGTGACGAGTTGTAAAGTCTTGCCAGTGGTTTCTCTTTCTTTCTTTCGTTCTATACGATTAGCGGTGTACGTGTACCAACGTCTTCGCACCGAATTATGTGAAGTTAGAGTCGGGGACTGGCGCGGGCGCCGCTACCGATAAAATATGTAAAGGTCGAATGGTCCAAGGCTTAAGTACAAGTACAAGTTTTACATATATAGATGTACAGTCTGTCTGATTTTGAGCGAAACGTATCGTTTTCAGTTTCGCGCAATAACAATGTCCTATTCTGATAAATAATGGCTAGAGGATCTAACGAACAGAAACAACACAAGGTATATACATGTACAACAGGACGGAGATTGCAGGTAGCATGAGGATGTACAAACAGTCTAAGTGGTATTTATACACCGTCCCATAAACAAGTTGCAGTTTCCAGGATAATTCAGAGTTGTCCAAGAAAAATGAATAAGCAGTTAGCTGACGCGGTGAACTGTTAGGATGGCAATGCGGCCATCTTGCGCGATGGCGTGGTTGATTCCTTCACGGAGGAGAGTGAGCGACATGTAGATTGACGGCTGGATGAACGATACCTTTGAAGCCTGGTTCGAGAAGCCCCTCGCGCCATTCTACATCTGTGCGCCATTTGATGCCGTTCCACGAGCTTCCGGAGATGGCGGACCGGACCAGCTGGTCACGCCCAATGTTGTAACCATCAGGGACGATCATGTGGTGCTTGTTAGCGTCCTGAAGCGGAAACTCAGTGAAAGAATAGCAACGTAGATAGGCTCGACATTAGCGAACCTGTTCTTTTGAAGCCCTGAATGAATATCACGATTAGCTTGTTGAGACGTGCACTTTTCTTTTGACGCACCCGAGGAACCATGCGCCGGTATTGGCGGTGGTTCCGTTCTGCTTCCAAGCGCGGAAATGATTTCCTCCTGAACGTGATGCTTAAGACGCGGATGCGACAAAGGGGTTATCGGTTGTAACTCGCCAATGACGCTCTCCCAGCACGTTCCCCACCATGGGAAATAATGTTGACGCGCGAGAATGTGCTCTGATTTTCTGCCGTCTCCGTCGCCGAGATCGGCCTTGTGTACATGACCGTAGTGCAAGCCCAAGCACTCCTCCGAAAAGCCGATAGACCTCGTGAACGTGAGCCCGGTGCTTGCGAGGTGCAGGGAGCAAGACCGGCCTACTTGTAGTACCAGCGGAAGCCCTCGTCGGTGAGAACGAACGGGTCCGATAGATTAGATATGATGGCATTCAAGGGTTCGCCATATCTAGGGGTCGTGAACTGGGGAGATGAGGGGCCAGGTAGGTTGACCGGGGGAGGAAGCTCACGTCGAGGAATTGGCCGCCGAGGATTCGTGGATCGACCCAGCCAAGTTCCCGTTTGGGCGCTTCTACGTTGTAAATCGAGGGCACAAAGGGAGTCTGTGCGTTCCAGGTAAAGATACCAAAGGGAAACGGCACTGCCAATGCCCCCACAGCGAGGAGGAGGAGGAGGAGGGGGAACATGGCTGTGGGTAGGGAAAAAGGCGCACGCCCGGCATGCACGATCCGGATCACGTGAGTTCCCATACTCCTGGAAACCTGCGAAATGAAATGTCTCTCATGCTTGAACACGACCGCGATACCGCGAGCGACGGAGACGCAGAGACCGCATCCCAGCGTTCCATCTCGCTCGGTTCTCCTCACGCCCTCGCCATCCCAAATCACCCACAAATCTTATTTCCCCGCAGCTATTCCCCCGTCGACTCCATCGAAATCGACTTTGCCTCCGAAACAGACGAAGTCAGCGATTCACACAGCGATCTGGATGCACGCAGGGCAAGCTCGATCACCTCCGCCGCCCCGTCCACCCCAGAGCTGCCCGAGCAGCCAAAGTCACACACACCGCCTACGACCTACCCTCCTCCCTCTGCTTCAACCGACACAACCGACCTAGATTCAATTGCCTCCGCCGCGTCGACATACTCCCGCAAAGCCCGTCCGGAATCAATGCTCTTACAGCCTCCCAACGGCCCGCTTGTGCTCGGGATCGCCTTGGTGGACTTTAACCATCTGGTAAGCCTCGTTCAACGCGCTATTCGTTCGTTGTCGATCCGGTGCTAGGTTGGCCCCAAGATCGAATTCTTCCAGGGTGACATATTCGAGGACGAGGAGATCGCAAAAGTGCTTCCGTTCCTCGCCCTTCCGGACGGTGCTCATCTGGTGTGCCACGTCTGTCGCGCATGCACATCGAACCTTACCCTGCCGCACAGTCTACGGAAGACTACTCTTACTTCCATCTTGTCCCGGATGTACCGAACCCCACCACGGTGTTTGGGATATCGTCAGTCTTTGGCACCACGCGTCAGAATGCGTGTTGAATGTGTTTGACAGATGTAATCGACAAATCGCTGCATCCACCTTACTCGTCAAGGATGTCGATGTGACGCGTTCCATCGTTCAGAAGGCAGTCGTCGTCCTTGCCAGCAAGCCTGTGTTTGGTCCAATACGGTCAGTGATTAAGGCACGTCGCTGTGCGACACTGACGAGTCGACATAGTGATCGGCTAGGAGTCGTCACCAGGGCCTTGTTCGCTCAGAGGTACATACACTTCCGCTTATTCATACCTGCCGGCGTAACATCTTATTATCACCTACAGGGACTTTACGGATACGCAAATCCTAGTCGAATTTGGGCATTCACTAGAGACCTCGCTACGAACACAACTTACCGAGAGCGGTCTGTACATAGGTTAGTAACCAGTCCCCGTCTTACCTTTGTCCGATAATATCTGACTTCTCCTGAAAAGGAACCAGCGTGTAAGCCTTCTGACGCTTGACTTGCTCACATCCTTTAATGATATCACAGGCGAGAATTCGTTCACGTGTTCCGGCATCGTACGCTAGTGCTATTGAAGGCTTTTATGCTCCAGAAGAAGGTACTCAGTTAATATGTGTCATGGACCACCGCTCACCACTTTCCAGATCATATTTTTTGGTCATCCTGTAGAAAGACTATGCACTTATCAGTATTCACTGATCTCTCTTATACCCAGTTTGTGCTTGCTTACCATCTCACGACTATTCATTCACTCGTTATACACATGTAGGTTTACTCCAGACATTGGATGATTGTGGCTCCCCTCCACTAGCAGCGCGAGCGCCCACGCTATCTCGACCTAATTCGCTCAGAACATCAGATCGGAAGAGTATGATGGCTTACATCGGTCTCCCGTTGGACTTATTCGGAAAGGTTGATCTAGGTGTGCTATGCCAAAAAGCTGTGATCTCAATTTTCTTTAGGATGCCTTTTTCCAACCATATCTGCCATTGCAACAACTCGATCTCTTGACAGATTCCCAGAGTTGGCTCTGTGGAAGCACCAACTCAATCGTCACACAACAAAAGGAGATAGATTTACTAGTCAACGTACGGTTTCATACGATATCCCTCAAACGTCGCTTGACCTTTCCATAGACCGAAGTGGCTACCCTTGAGTTTCGGAATCCGAGACTGGAACGATTAGTTGCTCTCACTCCTGCAGATCGTAAATGGATCGACGAGATCGTACGGGATGTGAACGAATCTTGGGACGATACTGACCCCACTAAAGCTGCCATGCAGTGAGTTGTTTATTCGTCATTCTGGGTGTTCGATGTTGAACCCTGGAAAGTTTCAAGGGTAGCGACGATTACCTCAGAGCAAAAGTATGTCGGCTTCCAAGAGCACACGAATCGTATGACTAACAAAAACAACAGTTTGAGGAGTACGTGTCCGCCGCACTTGCATCAGTACGATACCGGGAATTCCTATCGAAAGGGAAGGGTAATGGAACTATCATTGCAGGAACTGGTAAGCTGGCAGTTGTAAACGTGTGCCTGAGGCTGATGAGTCGTGTTAGGCGGCGACGTAAGCGCGCTAGAGGACTTCAACACCATGTGGATAGCTGAATTCACCAAGACAAATGCGTACGAAGTTTGGGATCGGTCGACAGATCCGATGTTGTTTGACATTGTCGAACCTCGGTTGGTTTATAATCTGCAGATCCACTCGATTCTGATCGCCTTTCTGTTGCTAGGCACCCTTGTAACGAGAAACCATCGGTGGTGTCAGACATCGGACTCCGGCTTTCGGAAGGTATCCAAGACCTCAAACTAGAACAACAACTTGCGCCAACACGCGAGGCTATTTCGCGAACAATCACTGTCGGATCAACCAACTTCTTCAGAGCTGTTGAGGGTGTTCGCGAGCGATGGCAACAACGAACTGTTAGCTCCCCTTCAGTACAAGATGTACCACCCAGTCCCTCCGGTGTCCCTGTCGAGCCCACAATAATCGAAGTCGGCTCCTCTACGTCAACGGCAGATTCTACAAAACCGGGCGTCAACATATCCCGGCAGACCTCGCGGGATTCTGCAGCAAGTGCGCTTTCGCCCCCGCGCCCGATCAGCGTAGCGCAGGCTGCTGCAGACACGAAATTTGCGTTGAACTCTCTTGGAGCCGGAATACAATCACTTTGGTTGAGCCGGGCCTCGAGGTTCTCGGTCTCACGTACGAGCGTTGCGAGTGTATCGTTCAACGATTCAGTACCTAGCCCAACAGTGGGTCAGCCACAGGGCAACGCGCTATCGACGGCGCAGACGTCACCTCCAACGTCCCGTTCGCAAGTGCACACGGTTGCGGAGGAGAACGAGCAGGAGCACGTTACGGACGAGAGAACGGGCCATGTCGATTCGATAGGTACAGCTCTTTGAAACGATTAAACTACCATGATTGTGGACATTTCTGTAGTGTGGTTGATTACCTAATAAATTGCGTTGTGTGTGGAGAGCCCTTCAAAGTTTCCTCTCCGACTGTTCGCATTCTTTGCCTTCTCGCTGCTCTTGCTGGCTTTCCCCAGCCCGCGTCACAATGACAACTCCAATTCGCAAAAAGCGCAACTTCAAGGCTCTTCAGCTCGATGTCACCCAGTCACCCGTCCCAAAGGAGCCCGAGCCGATCCCCATACGCGCAGCACCGGCGACGACAGGGGTAGCAAAGGGAAAGAAGCGACCCCCACCCATGACCTTGAATGCCCCAAAGCTCGGTCAGTCGCCCGTGACCAACGATGCTGATGGCAATCTCTTTGCGGTCGGCGTTGCCCCTCCTTCTGTACCTGCTTCAGGTGCGGCATCCGCGCCTCGGAACACGTATCATACGACCCTTTCGAACACGCTCGCAAACCTGGACATGAACGCGGAGACGCGTTATGACCTCCGGAACGAGGATCTCAAGGACCTGCAAGAACTCGGCCAGGGTAACGGCGGGAGCGTCAAAAAGGTCGAGCACGTTCCTACCAAGACCATCATGGCGAAGAAGGCGAGCATCCGACGCTTCTCGGCGTGACTTTTTCTGACAACTCGTCGTAGATCGTCCTCATTGACGCCAAACCATCCGTGCGCAAACAAATCTTGCGCGAGTTGCACATCATGCACGACTGCAACTCTCCGTATATCATCTCTTTCTATGGCGCGTTTTTGTCCGACCCAAATATCTGCATATGCATGGAATACATGGACAAGGGGTCTCTCGACGGCATCTACAAGAAAATCGGGGCCATTGATATCGAAGTCGTTGGGCACGTTGCATTGGCCGTGTTGGAGGGTTTGACGTACCTCTACGATGTACATCGCATCATCCATCGCGGTATGGACATTGATTTCTTTGCGATCATATCCGCTCATCCACATCGCCAGATATCAAACCATCGAACATCCTTTGTAACTCTCAAGGGCAAATCAAGATATGCGACTTTGGGGTGTCAGGCGAGCTCATCAACTCCATTGCGGACACGTTTGTCGGGACATCGACCTATATGAGCGTATGTCCCCACATTGCACGAGATCGCATCACCCTCACGATGTTGCACAGCCTGAACGTATACAAGGTGCCCAATATACCGTCAAATCCGACGTCTGGTCTCTTGGAATCTCGTTAATCGAGCTAGCACTCGGCCGTTTTCCCTTTTCAGAGTCTGATCCTGATGATTCTGATCTCTCGGACCTCGAGGGAACTCTTTCTCCGAGTACCATGACTTTACCACCCGTCAGAAAGGACAAGGATAGGAATGCGAAGAAGGATCGACGAAAATCCAAAGGTGTTAGCCTACAAGGAGGTGGCATGATGATGAGCATCCTCGAGTTGCTTCAACACATCGTGAACGAACCTGCTCCTCGGCTAACTCCCGAAGGACGATTCCTCAAGGAAGCAGAAGATTTTGTGGACAGCTGTTTGTTCAAAGATCCTGATGCTCGAAAGACTCCCAAGGAGTTGCTGGTATGTTTTCAGATCCGGACATGTCGATCTCGACTGACGAGACTCTTGCCAGAAACATCAATGGATAGAGCAGGCGCGGGCGTCGAATTTTGATCTCGAGACATGGGCGAGCACATTTTGAACCGGCTTCTCACTGCTTGCATTGTGTGTCCCTCGTCGGGCCTTCTTTTCTTTCTTTAGATCATACCAGCTGTCGTTTGCTACTTCCTCGCACATCATTATCTCAGTTTGTTCGCGCTCTTGTATTATAGAAAAGGTCATATATTCATCAACTGGCAGATCGACACGTTATTATCGCGTCATCGTTGGCATACAGCAATATTAATAACCATACATACCGTCCGTACTACAAAGGTGCGTGACTCGTAAAAGTTGATCGCGAATGCTCTTCAAGTGAAAGTTGACAATAATTCCTCTTGGACGGGTGTCAGACCTGGTTGCGGATGTTCCGGAGCCTCCCATTCATACCGCGCTACTGGCAAGTTGGCAACCCATGCATGATAAGATTAAAGAGTTCACGACTTGTAGCAGCACCAATATTCGACCGAAGGAGTACCGTCGGCCAGCGTACAATCCCGACGTGTCTGAAAATGGGGGGCGTTTGAAGGGCACTGGTCTCCGCATCCGGCCCAAATCCCGGGGCACCATTCTGCGCGTGTCACTTGGACGCCCTCTGCATCGGGGTTGACGGTACCACTATCGCCGAGTTCGCCAGGTGACGCATCTGCGATGCGCGTGAGGCTGATGATGATGACGGCGAATATCATACAGATGGCGGCCAGGGTGCGAAAGGCGGTCGTTCGGCTGGGCATTTGGTCGCAGAGGTGACCCTGAATGGAAACATGTGAGCTCAAGTCCGAGTCAGGCTGGTGAATCGGGAGTCTGGAGATCGTGGTGACGCACCGTCAAGTGAAAAGGGTTGTAGCAAGCAGTGAAAACCGACTGCAATACGGTTGGGGATAATTGGGCTCGCCGCGCGTCAACGTCCTTTTTATGTCCACAGGCTCTGGTCGACCCGAAGTATTTATGAAACTTCAGAAGTCTGCCCTTATTGTCTTCGGCACAAGACCTTTGGAATCATATCGCGCTTGTCCGCCGTATGACGTTCAAACATAATGATGCTATTGTCGAGGATGACAGGGATGAGAAGAAAACAGCAAGCTGTCGACCTTCTACCTTCTTTTCGATATTCTCCAAAAGGTCCCGTGCAATGGCAATCTAAGGATTTATTTTAATCGGTAGCGGCGCCCGCGCCCGTCCGAATACCCTGAACACCTCGAATTAGGCTTCAGTCGTCTACTAGCGCTAGTCGTACATGTACACCGCTGATCATACACAACGAACGATCGGGATAGGATTTGTCTCGAATTGTGCTCGCCACCTCCCCAGTTCAGCAAATGTCCATTCAGTCTGGGAAGAATTATATACTCGGACCTTCTGCCATGATTATTCGGACTGTGCTATGCGCGATCCGCAAATTAAACGTAAACTTCGTTGTCGTGGAGTGCCTTTGGTTTGTACTTGAGCGATTGGTCGTCAATTCTCTCCTTCACGGTGTGATGAAATTTGGGTTGCTGATACGGTATAAATCGCGGCCTGCCCATGTTGATGCTGTTGGCCGAGTGAGCAAAAGTCCAGTGGAACGAGATCCAAACGTAGCTTACCGCCATTGTCTGTGCCACACCCCTCGGTCGTCCTGCCAGGCAGTAGCGACAGGTAGAAATTCCAATATCCACCATGATTTCTTCAGATCCAACCAATCGAATAACTGTGCTGTGGCATCTGAATGCTCAGGGTAGGTATCTGAAATCGAATGGGCACCGGAACGGCCGGCAGCTACAACAAATCGCGTTATTTCGATGCGTGCCCAACGAGAGTTACATCTATGACTGACCCACTGGCTGAGAGGGTATGATGCCGATATCTGCGAGTTGCTTTTGGTCAAAGAGCATTCCACAATCCGATTGTAGTATTTGTTCCACCATCCAATGCAGAGGAATCTGTGCAAGGGACACCCGAACATCATCGTCGACATTTCCTCCGCCGATGTCTGAAAAGGCGTTGAGCAATTCTCGAAAGCCAGCTGAAGAATCTCGAGCTGACCACTATGACCTCCAGCAAACCATACCTCCAGCACGTCCGTGCAGGATGGTTCTTCATCGGCAACGTACATGGGCTTTCGATGTGAGCTGATCGAAGCTGCGTCGAAACCATGCCCACTTCGTCGAGCAGCATCGGCGGAAGCTCGAGAGGGCGCCGCTAAGAGTGGTAGATCATTAGAATTGCTTCTTTTCTTGAATACCTTCTTGAGCAATGAAGTGATGCCACCAGATTGACTTTTCCCATTTGAAGAAATTCGTAGCAGATCTCCGGGCTCCGGTGTTGGCCAATGGTACAGATTTGGCCGGAATCTGGCACGACGCTAAGAGAAAAAGGTGAGCGAGATTCTGCCTGGAGTCACATCAGTGGGCCATACTTCGTCGAGAGAGAGCGCGTGTCGGAACACCCTGATGGCAGTGTTGGAGGATGTAAACGGTAATGTACGACTGAAGAGCACCCCTGTACTCTGTACGGTATCCCTATGGCAATATTCAAGAAACAAGGAGCTGTCTGAAATCTTGGCGATGCTTACCATACGCCTAAGAAATCGATGTTGACAGTCTGAGAGAATGTCCGCTTGAATCCGGCAGCGAGCTTGATCCCCTCATTGTCTGTCCGACTATACAACTTGTAGGCAAAGTTGACTTGTTGCACGTTGCCCTTGGTCAACAGACCGATCTCCATGACAATCGTCAGACTTTTGGCAGCCGACATTCGTGGCTTTACGAATTACCTTGTCCAACATTCCAGCCAACGCGCGAGCAGTGTATGCCCCACGGGAGAAACCTGGTTCTGGGTCAACGACGAGCCTGACCAAGTAGCGCATTGTGACCTACCGAATATGCAAATTCTGTCTCCAGCACGATAGTTACTCATGAGGAACTGATAACCATTCATGACGTGTTCATCCAGATACCTGCCGGCCGTCCATCACATTTCCCCTTGAGATCATGTGTGCGCATACCAAGCGATTGCGACATCCGCGAGGGAAGCCATGCGCGTCCATACGGGCGAAACAACTCCAGGTGCAAAATATGTTCCGATCCCTGGCTAGACATCACCAGATTCGGACTCCACGAGCCTGCACAATGAAACTGGCAAACTTACTTGATAATAAATTGCTTGTAGGTCGGGGCAATCCTTACGGAGCAGGCCAAACAATTTAACCACGTTGGTGTTCTGGTCCTCACTGAGATATCTCGTACGACGTACGTTCACATGACAACTCACCAGGGTGTTGTACTGACCACCAGTACCATCAAAACAAACAACATTGGTGCGAGATGGGCGAGGATATTGCTGGGGCAACATGGTGCTCCGTAGCCGCTCACAGTCAAGGAGGGGTGCTTGGCGGAGGGAGCGCTGGGAAATTGGGATAAATAGGCCGAGGATGGAGGCCTTTTATCTGCTATGCCAAGTGACAAGTGACTGGACCATAAAATTGGCAGATCTGGCAAGCGAGCAGGCACCGGTTCGAGGGGGGGCCGCAAGTTGCGCAAGCCAGCAGATTATGAATTCTGGTGAGCTGCAACCACTGTCGTTTCATCTTACATTCCGGCAGGTCAGCCGCCGCATCTCCGGAACAGCGCCCGACCTAACCAAATGGAGAGTGCTTCGTCCAACGAAATGTTGGCCAGCGCCAGACCTGACCAAATGGATAATGCCTCGTCCAACGAAACGAGGAATTCGCCTTGTGTTCGGATACTCATCTTGATCACGGTGGAGCCCTTTTCCGGAAAGATTTTGATCTTATCTTGGGATAGATTTACTTAAAAAAAGTGCAAAAAGTGCACACTCCCAGCCTCAGATCTTGTCCGCAACGTAGCCCCTAACGACCGCTTCGGGCTCAACTTTCAAGTCAGAGGCCCCTGGGGTTTGACAGGTGAGTGCTGCAAATTCAAATACCGCACTGCGCTGGACTAAGACTAGATCTGAATTCATCATTTTGACATTACACAGCTACACCCAAATTCCAATTAGTCTACAAGAGATATAGTGGATATCTCACTTGAACCACTTCGCTGTCTAACATGCTAGCAAAGGTTGATCATTTTCAGCTCTTCAAGTAGTGTTTGGTGACGATAGGCAAGTCGGATATCTGGTACGTTCGTCTGATAGACGTTAGTGATACTGTTGACACCTTCCCATCGTATCTGACCTTGTGGATGTCGTTTCCGGCAGCCCCTGCAAGGTACCATTCTTGGCCTAGCCAGTGGCGCCTCACTTCCATTTCAAAGCCACTTTGCACAACGGAATTACGAGCCAGTTCTGCAAGGGAACTTTGAGGGAGCTTGTATATCTATAGCGCGTGATCCGATGTTAGACTCATCTATTATAGGAGTTGGTCATCAAGTCTTACATGAGCAGCAACGCTGTATTCCTCTAGTAAGGGTTCCTGCAATTATAGCAGCATGCATCAATTTCATTTGAATCAAGAGTCAACGGCTTCATACCTTGGTAAAATGAAATTGGAGAGGGTCATCGGTGCTCAAGCTTACATTTAATCCGGTCTTAAAGAAATCTGGGAGTGGGTTTCGCTCGTACGTGAGAAACAGCGCGTTGTTGCTCAAAGGACTCATCGCGAGACCAATCTGCCTCAGATAGAAAAGGTACTGCAAGGCCGGGACTTTACGAAGAAGTATACCATGAGAAATTGAATGGGAAGTTAGAAAAGCGGCAGTGAGATGGTCTGTGTCGCCCGCTTCTCCTGCATGCGGCCGAAAGACGAACGTATCTATCGTATTGTGAGAAATCGTCTCAAGCATGATTGTCTTCAGCACGTACTGAAACCACGCGCCTGTCGCCAATGGTTCAGGCTAGCCATATTGGCGTACATGTAATAGATCCTGACGCAAATGAGAACCAAACCTTTGAGAAGGAGCTCATGAGACCTACCAGTACGAGAATGGCGGATTCTGCATGGTATCCCATAGATTAGGATACGGGAATTTGCGATGAATTCGCCGTTCCGGCTTCGATTCGTCATCCACACTATCAAAGCCAATAACGCGCTGCAGAAACACGTGTAATTCTGGGTGTGATGTCGGATCTTTAGTGACCTCGAATAACGGACGGAAGATGTCTAGAAAGGTTCAAGCTCAGATCACGAGTCATAGGATATCGGAAACTTACTGATCACAATGTCCTCAAAGGTTTTGATAACACCGTTCTCTTTGTAAACATTGTACAACCGCGGGACTTGGATGAGCCAGCGAACATTGTGGGAGAATAACTTGTTGTCTATCACCCACTTAGCCAACTTGTCCCATTCGTCTACCGATCTCCCGTATACGCTCACACGCCATTCACAATTCTGTACGAGGTTTATGTGTAATCAAAGCATACCTGAGTTCAGCCTGCTCACCTGATACTTGCTTTGCTCCAAATCGGTCATCACCTCTGTTAAGTAATCAGTGATCTAATCCCCACATTGTCCAACCCCACATTGTCCAAGAAAGAGACAGACCTTGTGTTAGTTCAGCAAAGTATCGCCCATCAATGCGGTTGTCAATCTTTAGGAATATCTCCCGAAGCCTAGATTCTCCGATGGGGTTGTATTTGAGGTTAAATTTATCAAATCGATGGAACGAGTCTTGGTGTGCGTGCATGTCGAGCGTGTCGATGGAAAGATCGTAGGCGCTCAGTTTAAGGGATTGGAAGACTTGCTCAAGCGTTAGATCGGCACCATCACGGAATATGACGATATCCTCAAGGAAAGATGTGTCAGGCCCATAGAGCAGCAGGTAAAGATGGGGCACACATGAGGATTGCGTTTCATTTTTGCCTTGATAAACCTCAACAGGTGTTTCTGGTTCATGCAACTAGCCAGATGTACGTGAGTGTCCACTTTACGCATGTTGTAGAAATCCCTAGAGGCCCTCGTCATCAATGATACCATGTAAATTCATGATAACTAAGTTGGTCTGACCTGTGAGGGACGCTCTGAAACAGAGAGGATTACTACAGGACTTCCTAACAATAGCGCTCACTCACTTTCATGGCTGCCAACTCTTGAGATTCATTGAGTAAGCTGTACATCTCGAATTTACTTGCCAGATATTTGAGTCTTCGATACGCCATGCTTTTGGTTGGGCCATCTGATATGACTCCAAGAACATGGTCAAGATCCACGAAATATTCCCTAATGGATGGGATATCGAATAGTGGTTTCTCATCTGGGGTTTGTGGTGACGTGTTTGACAACGGCCCATCAGTATGCAACGGTCCTCAAACACACCTGTCGCAGTAGAATACACCTGATATACCCCCTTGTCATCAATCCTAAATTCCCATGCGTGCGAGCCCGGAATCTCGCAGGCTGAGAATTCGAATTTCTCGTCTTCTGTAGTGACGCGACCGTCGGCGGCTGGAACGTCATTCGTTGCGTTGAAATGCCAATGAGGAGCTGGAGGTTTGGGGTATATTTTCCATGACTTGTATGGACTCTCTGGGACCTGGGCTTTGGCTATGTCGACGACATCGGGGTTTATACCGGATACCCCTGCAAAGCCCTCCGCTATACCGTTGAAGTGACCATCATGATCCCTGGGGTTGTCGCCAAGTCTCTGGAGGGACTTGGCTATGTACTTGTCTCGTAGTTCAAGGCAGTGCTGAAGCAACTTGAAAGTTCGGGCCATCTCGGGGGTGATAGAGGTTTGCACTGAAATATAGTAATTCAGTCGTCTTTCGTGCGGGTCTACACAAAAATCCGCACGCTGAGCTTGAGCCTCGGTACGCGCCTTGTCTTCGTCCTCGATGGAAGGATGACTCTGTTGTTGTTCAACGTCGGGAGTCAAAGCCTCGCGGACTGCAAAGGCCCGTGGAAGTGATGAAGGGCCGCCATCTGATATTGGGGCGGAGACGTCAGACATGCGGCGGTGGGCCAACATCTTCTCTTCGATCTGAATATATTTTCCAGCTGTGATTCAACTTTACTTGTGACGACATACCTGTTGAAGACTCTTTTCGTCGGTGTAACCGTAAAACCCGTCTCTGGACTCGGGGATCACGAGACCGAATGATTTAGAGTCGATGAGAGAGTTTTGGACCTGTATGGAGATTTTTGGAGCATCGCTGGTTGAAGGCTCTAATGTACTGTCCGCCATGATATCGGTGTTAGTCCAGCAGACGATATGACTCCGCTCATTGCAAACTGATATGATGATGATGATTGTTTGGCTATTGATCGCTGGCTTTTTATCCACGTAAAAGTGGTCTCCGATGCGAAGCAATCCAAGCAGATGCAGGCAAGCGACGTGGCAAAAATCAACATTGCGAATACGAAAAGTCCAGGAAGTCGAAAGAAAGGAGGAAAGTAGTACTCGTTGCAGGTGGATCACCAAAAATTACATAATAGTTTGTATTACATAATAACATAAATGATAATTTATTGATAATAAGGTTATCAGGGGAAAGGTATTAGGATCAAGCTCTTTCTTTTACGTCCATCGAGTTCACTTGTTGGCGACGAAGGGCTGAGTCGTAGACGCCTTCGACGACGTGTGACGCGATCCACGCGATGGGCAACACCTCCTCGAACACTAACCATAATCGACCATCGCCAGTTCCGACCAGGCAAATCGATTCGCCGAGTCGCAGACAGTCCAAGTCCCATTCACCCTCTCCGAACTCAAATCAGCCCCACCGTTCTCTCCGTACAAAGAAAAAATCCCTGGAGCTGCCAGACCTTGCACTTCTATCTCTGACTCCTGCACAGTCTCACCAAAATTCTGCCAACTCATCTCCCTTATCATCCTACCGTCGGCCACCGAGGACTACTTCCCCGATTCCGATCCCGATTCCAGTTTCCAACAATGGCACCATGAACAACGCCTCAAATACGGGCACTTCCCCTCGTGGAAGGCAGCCAAATGTGAAGGTCAATCTTGCACGGGATAACAACACTTCCAACTTCTCCTCGGATTTACTCTTCGAACAGCCACCTTCCACTCATATCCCGGTTCCTCACCATCATCATCATCATCACCGTAATCGTGGTAATCCTTACTTTCGGGGCGCTCCTGTCCAGTACAACTCTACACATTCATTCACTTCACGCGGCCAGGCTTCTGCGCAACCTCGCATGCAAGAGCTCTATGCAGACAGCCAGATCGAGACATCCGCGCATCCTGAGCGACCAGAGTTCATCCAGGAGACCGTTCATTCGACGATTCCCCTTGCGTTACAAAAGGCTGAGGAAGAGCTTGCTGCTGCCACGACGGACAATCTTACCGAACTCCGTCAGCCTGCCTGCAGCCACCCTTTGGAAGATACAAAGGAACCTGTGAACGTCAGAATAACATGGCGAGGGGGCGGGAAGTGCGTTGTTCTTGCCCGTGCAGGCGACGACGATTGGAAGGGTCGTCAGCGAATGGAATCAGAGTGCGTTCGTACTGATCGATCTGCTATCCTGTCTGATTGGTATCATAGTGACCCTCCTGCCGACACATCGTGGTCCACTTGGGTCTCGCTTATGCCTGGAACGCATCATATCCGTTTCATTGTCGATGAACAGTGGCGCTTGGCCGACGACCTTCCTACAGCTGTGGATGACGAAGGGAGCTTGGCAAATTATGTCGCGGTCCCGATCTCTGGTCTAACACCGCCTCTTACCCACTCTGTTACTGTTCCACCTGTGAAGCAGCCGGCCCACGTTCATTCGTTCTGGTCAACTACGACCTCCACCCAAGGTTCCACGATCGACGTACCTTCCTCTTCGGACGCCACTAAATCTTCGTCCAAGTGGACAGATGAAATCCCTCCTGAACTTGTTGCGGCTGCCCATGAGGAAGAGGCTTACCTTGCTTACACGGCCGCCGCAGAGTACGATCAGTCGGGCTATGGCAACTCTCACCAACACGCTCCTGCGCCGAACATTCCTCCGGCTCCCGTTCTGCCCAGGCACTTGGACAAACTCATTCTGAACGTCAAACCCGTACAACCCTCGCCATCCCGGGGTCGCGAGCGGGAACGAGAAAAGGAACGGGAAAAAGAACGAGAACGCGAGCATAAGCGGAAGCAAGGACGATCGTTACTTGGAATGACTAGTACGCTTGCACGGGACGTCTATAAGGAAGAAGCCGGGGAGGACCAGCACTCACCAATCCCTATCACGACTGCGAGCGGAACGGATGTAACTCACCTCGCAGCCTTGTCACAACCGACACACACTCGTTTGGGGCTGGATGGGCCAGGACTAACGGATGACGCAAGCGTGTTACCCGTGCCATCCCATGTCGTTCTCCATCACCTGAGTACAAGCGCAATTCGTAATGGTGTGCTCGCTGTCGGGAACACGATGCGTTATCGACAGAAGGTATATACTCGTCCGGGTCTCTGCGATTGGCATGGCCACTGACAGATGTATTCTAGTATCTCACCACGATCTACTATAAGCCTACATGAATCGCGCGATTCACGACTGTGATTGGCGTGACGATACGCAGGACGTCGTTGGAAGCCAGTTCCGGGAGACCGTTTCGACCAAGCCACCCATCTGCTTATTTATTCGTGCGATTACCTAGTTGGTTGCTTCTTGGGATATTGCCTTTAGATTCTCCCCGATACAACCACGATTTGTGTGGAAGACTAAGCACACATTTAGCCATGACTTTTTATATGCTCAAAGCATGCACATGGTCCGACACCGTTTCGTGTATACATCCATGTCTACCCTTCCATTGCCTGTTCTAGATTCATCCACCTGCTTCTTCCTGTATACTGTTCCATGCATGTGGTTGTACTTAGCGACATCCTTAGACTACTCATTGCTTAGCCAAAATGTATTAAATAAATGTATGATTTTATGATCATGAGTACCAATCGATCAAACAAGAGATCTGATCCTGGATCGAACTCTGTGCGTTCGGGCTGCGTGATCAATGAGAAAGAAAGAAGCACCGTAAGGGTGCAGTAGACGTACTGTGAGAGGTTGGGCGAAAAGCCGAAGGCTTTCCCGGACCGAAACTGGAC
>JBBPOM010000859.1:0-16829 GCA_038091455.1 Leccinum uliginosum | reverse complement strand
TCCCGACGCCTGTTCGTGATCGTGATCCATGGGCGGAGGCGAAGAAAGGCTCCGACGAACCAGAATCGTGGACTCCTGTAGTTCGCCGCAAGTAATGCTGGCAGGTTCACCGCCGGAATATACTAGAATCACCTGAATATGCGATTCTGATGCAGAGGTGCGGGCCTCATCAGCGTGCCGCTCAACACTGTCAACGCGAGCGTCAGATTTTCCTTGGATTCCAAACCTAGTCCATCGCATTGATTGGCGCTGATATACTGGATGGCGGAGTCTATCCACCAATGGTATGCGCCTGGCACTTTGTTGCATTGTCTGCAAATGATTTATGAGTAAAATGTGTGCAAGAGTTCACATTCAACGTTTCATACCGCGCATATACGGCGCTCAAATGACCCCTGGTCCACCTGATTGCACTGCAGGTTGCTACGGCTACCTCGAGGCCGACGCCACGGGTAATGAATGGCTCTAATTTCACCGACTTTGGTACTATTGGACTAGTCTTTTATCGAAAGTCCTCAGGCTGGCGATGTAAAAGTTTGTTTAGTTCACTGCAGACGATGCGTATGCGAACTGACTGACGTAGTGTCGCTGATCAATTGAAGAAGAGCGTACGTCATTTTGACTTTTTCTGGTATGATATATTCCGTTTATTAACAATTTTGCGCATGCATAACACGAGGTTTTCGAAGTGTACTGCCTCAAACTGACATCATACGTGATGTCCCTTGGCCAAGCCGTCCACATGTCTGTCCCTCGCCTGGAACATTATGTTCTACAGCGGGCATGCATTTCTAGGTATATGGGCTCGGGTCCACCGATCAGGGCCCATTCAAGTTACTAATACCTCATCATTGGTTGGAGTAGTGGGTTTTCCGGTAATAAGTCCATCTCCCGGTTACCGTTACGATCCCCAGTGACCTCGTGCAAAAGTCGAGGATTTGCTTTATTGGCTACTTCGACGCCGTCTTGTATGCTCTCCTGAACTCGGAATATTGTTTAGCTGCCTTGTATGAACTCTATCGAAGCATGTTTCGACCGAAGATGACCACGTTTCGTCTTCTAGAATGCTACAGGTTGGTTTGATCTTTTGCAAGAGGCTATGAGCTTAGCCTGCCTGCAGAGAGCCCCCAGGGGCAAGGGTTGCTGCGCATCCGTCTCTGTCGGACATCTCAGTGGCGGTTTTGGAGTCTGCAACCTTCGAGAATATTCCTCTCAAGGATCGATCGAATCCCTCTGAGGATGCAGGACTCGTTCCTAGGACGCTCTCCGAGTACCGCTGGACAGCTTAGCATATCTGGGACAGGGAATACTATGAACGGTCCGTGCACCTCGCAGAACAATCTACAGAAGACCGCTTCGCGAGCGGTTAGGAGCTCGAAATAGGAGAGTGGTCAGCGGTCGACTGTATCAAGTGCGGCCCCTGTGCTACAGAAGCTCTCAGCCAGACGTAAACTAATCAAGGTCCAAGTGGGGATGAGGGGGTCCTCCATCAAGATCTGTTTCCCTGTGATTCCCTCGAATCAAGTTTTAGGACTCCACGCAGTAAGTTTCTCAACATGGATTTCTGATGGGCCTGCATGGAATTTCCAGTATCGCCCCCAACTGTAACTGGCGAGGATTATTTGAAACATCTGGAAAATCGGTCGACAGATGTATCGATGGTCAGAGTCGTCATCTGGGCTCGCTTGGCTGATTTGATTGAAAACCTTCAGAGACTCTACAGCAAGATGTAAACAAGCATCTAGCCGAGTTCTGTTTGTCGCTAAGGACAATGCAAGCGGATCTTTGAGGTGATCAATTTGATTCTCCGTGACGATGAACTCTCTGTCTCAGACTGTCAGTGTTACTTACTATGGCATTCCCAGGATAATAACCGTCTTTCGAATGATCCAAGTAGAAAACATCAAAGTATGTAGCTATTAGTATCCTAAACTCGAGTTCGGACAAGTGTCACAATGCAGTCCCAGGGAATGAATGTGGGTAACGTTCCCTTCAACGTGTCAGTGCACATGACACGTTGGATGATTTTTCATCCGCAGCTTTTTTCCCCCAGAAATCTCTTAGTCCTGCTGCGCATACTATATAGGCGCAGTATGTAGCAGCCTGTACCGGTCACACTGTACATATCGCCGCCGCGATCACTCATGTGGCATACAAGGAACAACGCCAAGATTTGAACGTTGGCGGTGATGCTGGCCGATACTATCCCAGAAGGAGGCTTTTTGGTTAACCTGTGCCCGGGCTCCGGAGGCACCAATAGCCGCGTCGGCAATTTGGAATCACCAACGACGTAACCATAGTATATTTGTTCGGTAAGACATTCTCACATAGTTTTCTGCTTGTGTGGGATGCGAGCCCCCACAAACTTGAACCGACCCAAAGTTTATCCTGATTTGGACCATGGAGCGCTCAGGCATCCACAAAGTTGCCTACCGACCAAAACTGCCGTTTGACAGCGCTTAAGTGACTCTCCCAATCACAGTCCTCGAACACGAGTTAAAAAGGAAACCAGGGTCCTTCCTCGATGGGCTAATTCGTTCAACTCAGTCCGAGCCAGGCTGCATTTACTTCCTAATCCTCTGTTTCCAGAATCGGTGGTTAGTTTCGCAGGAGAATCAGTGAGCACTCAAATTGTGGCACCTCGAATCACGGCATCTGACACCTTCACTGGCAGTCGGAGGTTGATCGAAGATCCCTGATCGGGAGCCGGGACCGTGACTCCGAGTCGGAGACCCCCCAGGCCTGCCATTAGAGCTGGATGCAGATCAAGCCAAGTGTTCCCGCCAGAACGATTGCCGCCGACCCAAAGTCCGAACCACTTCTCACGCACGATCATTTATTCGTGCTGGCTCAATAGGATCCTTTTTGGGGCAACGAGCTGGTTCCTCGCCTGATAGGAATTTCGGAACGTGGCGCACATTGTCACTTGTAGCAGATACTTACTTATGAATCAGTTAAGATGGAACCCGAAGGATTTATCATGGCGCGTGATCGACGCGACGAGGTTGTCGCAAAGTGCCTTTTGGCCGGTTTGACTAAGATGGGCCAACACTGGTCATGCAGAAATATCGATCGTGCAAGGAGAACTCGAAAACTCGATCCATTTGACATAGCTGCTGATATACACATATGCACCATAGAGCCCAGAATCAAGGATACAGTGACGTAGCATGTAAGGGACGTAGGTATCTTGGCGGGTATAAGTCCGAGGGTATGAAGTCATCACTGAAATGAAACCTTTGAGTAGAGCGTTCGCACAAATCCTTTCCCCGCAAAAACCATTGAAATCAAATCAAATCCATGAAACTCGACTCCAAAAACAAAACTCGGGTTTGTCAACGACGACTATTGGGATGGCTGCAAAATCGGGTCAGGGCGAACCCATCGCGAGAGTGGGAAGAGGCCACTTACCCGTAGTGACCGTTTTGCTGCGAGTACCCCGCGACACGGGGTGGAGCGTGGGGCTTCTGACGATGACTCGGGTAAGAAGAGTCCGAATGATCGAATTGACTTGCACCGAGACAAAACAGGTTCCTGAAAAACGAACCATGGCCACGGCGCTGAGACTGACTCGAGGGCCTCGGATCACGGTAGACAGCCGAATCTTCCCTTGGTTGCCCGCGAGGTACGCGCCTGGCTCGTCGAGGATCAGTGCAAATCCGTCCGAAACTGCCTTCAACCGACTACTTACTTTGAGTGGAACAGCTTGTTGAGCTTGTTGGACATGATCGCCCAGAAAATCGGTTACAGATGGGTGCTGTGTGGTCGTTGTATTGTTGGCAGTTCGATGCCAGATAGCGTTGAGATGGTATGCTCGTGAAAAGTGCTCGAAGTCCGCAGAGTTTGTCAAGAAGGCAGGGTTTAGGGCCTTGTTACTTCGAGTAGATGGTCGAGAATGAGATGAGGCTCGCAGCGACAGTGTGAAGGATTTAAGTGTCGTGCTGTGCCATTTTCAAGGAGGCGATGTTGCTCGGCCTCCGTGCTGTAGTACCTGAAGTCGGCCTGAAATACATACCGCTCTAGCGCTAAAGCTGTGCAGGCACTGTTGTATCTCCTCGGGCGAATGCAACGGCGAAAAAATTGCACGATTTCCCAGGATTCCCACGCAACGGTCCTGACCGTTTTGGACCAACCCTGGGTGCGATTTTCCGATCTCAGAGGGTAGCTTCTCGACTCGCCTGTCGGCTCGCGGAACCCAGGTTAGACCAATTTTCCGAAACTTGGTCTCGAAGAGGATCAGAGTGACAATACATGAATGTCCGTATTCTCAAGATCAAAAGTAATTCGACACGGGATGGTTCTACAGGAACAACAAAGCATCGGTGGGCATAGAGCCACACCGGATGCCAAAAAATCTACTATACGGTCTATACATCCGTTTTTTTTACAAGTCCTGATCCGATACGGATTTCAACGTTTCAACGATCAGCGATAACCGTTGGCGGTTCTGCGAGATTGATTTAGGGCAAAACTCATCCTCAGAAGGACACTAATACCTGTAACTTGCCCGCCCCGAGTGCCTCGAATCATGTGGTGGGACTTGATGATCATCACTCGCCGGTGTCGGCGGCTGAGGTTGATTCTGGTTAGGACGACTTCGCAACATGAGGCTTCTCAAGAAAGACCATAGGCCTGTTGGTGGCCTGGAGTCAGGATGATGCACTGCTGCAATCCGATCTGGCTTCCCGCGGGGTACGAATCTGGGTGATCTGGGTCTGACTTGATAGTACGGATTCGGTTAAAAGCGGAATCAGGCTTCTCTACCTTGTCCTGATATGAAGTAACTCGAGAAGACGGTCGAGCATTATTTTACTAGAAGAACGACAGCAGGAAATCTGACGGGAAATTCTGTCCTGTACATGTGACATTCGCGATCAGATGCCCGTCAAACAGTCAGTCAATTTAAAGGATAGGGATAAGTAGAACTCGGAACTCACTGGAACTAGAGATCTCGTGAAGACTAGTCGAGACTTGGGAATTGTGTTCACCGAAACTCAAGGTACTCCAGAGAGAGAAAGGACTAGAGAAAGAACTGTATTTATTACCGCATAGTACTGAACTTCCTGTGCGTTTCCCGAAATATTGCTGTGGCCTGTGCACTGCATTATAATATTGCTGTGTCATGTGTTCATTCTTATTGTCGAGGCGTTCTTGAGCGAACGACAAATATACAGTAACGGAATAACATAGGTAATGACCACTGCAAGGAAGCAAACGAGCTTGCAGCTTCGAACGCTCGCATGTTCACAAATTGCCAGCTAACGCTTCCCAACTTCTCTTCCTTGGTAGTTGGCCGCGTTCGGAACACTTGAAGGAAGGTGGAACTGTTAGCTACGTTTTGCAATGGAATGCGACTCACTAGCGGGTTCCTTTGTTGTCCGTCCGGCAACCTTGGTTGGATGACTGTTGGTTTGGAACTTTACTAGCAGTGTTAGCGCTAATATGACCAAGTCCATGAACGGATGGGCCTGATCTGAGAAGAGGAACATAATTTTAAATACCTGTTACCGGAACGGGCCGTCGCTGAAAGTTTTTCGGGCTCTCCACGCGGAGTAAACCTGCACCTGGTTAAGAGGTCAGCATTATCTGCGGAGTAAAGAGTGATTTATGAACAACAACACACGTTTGCCGGGTTGCACGTTGATCGGGGGACGAGGGGCGGTAATCATCATCCGAGTGAGAATCGTCGCTAGATGGTTTGGTCAGTGGTTCACTGGTCGGCTCAGTCTGAGCAAGATACGAGCTGACTCGGAATGTCTGTGCGAATCGGAAGGTTGGTTTTCGTGAGCGGTCATTTCGTGAGGCAAATGGGAGAGTGATCAGCGGTGAGATCAAGAAGGTTGATGAGGAGCTCCCCTCGTGGGGAACTTTTAGGAGACCTCTATTAATCTAGGGATGCGCGCTAGGTGACCTAATCACGGCGCGGCTAAAGTTTGGCAAGTGGAAATAGAGCGAACATGTGTTCACCTAAAGACGCTGAAGATAACGATGATAATCACTGAGCCCGAGCCTTGGGGGTTTGAACCTCAACACGCAGAGAGTACTTGCGATTGGAGAAGGAATATTAGTTTTCCGAGTCGGCGGAACGAATTGCGGTGGAGTCACACGATCGCAAACAGACTGATCATATGGAGTAGTATGATTGCTAGCAAAAGGGCCTCTGCTTCTTCATACAGCTGAGGCTTTACCTGGACGATAAGTCAAGGGTTTGTCGGTCAAAGATCAAATTGTGTGATTGCGCCAGAGGGCCACAGGCCCACAGCCTGATCACAAAGTGGCGGGTGGCGGTGCTTAGAGAAGTATTGGTTAGGTAACCTGCAATTTCTAGGACGTGATGCCGGATACGCGGTAGAACACCAAAGCCCATCATGTGGTTGGATGGCTGCCAACTTGCGATGTAGTGGGCGTCATTAACCATGCTCTTTGACACCGAACATCTGCGATGCATAGAAAGAGGGGGGCTTGGGCCTGACCGGCGAGTGCATGGAGGTATAGACCTTGGGAAGGGTGCCAGAGTGTGTAAAGGTTTGGCGGGGCATCTCTGTGATGATGTACAGTCGTCGGGGACAGTGAGCAGTCAGTGCAAGAAGTTGTAGAACAAGGCAGCTTCGAAGTGGGTGGAAAAACGATCATTCTGGCCAGTTTCTGCCAGCTCTTTTTGGTGAGTTACGTGGGAATAGATACGTAATCAATGATACTTTCTGCATATAACGCCGGGGTGGTCGCATTGCTATAAAAGTAACTCGTATCAACGAGTGAAGTTGAGGCAATGCTCAATGCTGTAGGACCACCGATCTTGAGATCTTGTTGGTATGCGGCTCTGAAAGGTAGCAGCCAGCGCCAGTGACTGTGGTGTACTACTTATAAAACAGTCCCAGCCTTTCCATTCGACAACGCATCTCAACTGTATAAAATCGCCCTGAGATGCTTTCCAGTGACGTTCACCCTACCCTCAATCCCGTGACTTCGTCCAACACCGCTCGGTATGGCAGTCTCCGCTCTGGCCAGTGAGTAACTTCAGTATGGGTTCATACTTGGGCAAACTCTTGCATTCAGCGTCCAGCTATGTCCCCAAATTATCAGTCGAGGTCCTCCAACTTTGCGTAGTACTGGCAGGTCGGTCCGCTCATAGCCGAACATGACACCACAGTCACATCTCACACATCCTTCCATTCAAGCATATCTTTGTCCGCAGACTGGCAGCCCTACGTACACCCTGAGGGACAGCCATACTATGTGCTCTTCGGCAAATTCGACTTCGCAGTCGTTACCGAGGCGAACATGTGCGACTCACCCACCCAAGGTCGAATTCTCGACTGTCTCCGAGTAGCAAACAAGGAATTGCAGTTGCATGACATCAAAGTCCCGCCTCGATGCGAACTTTTTTTGGAATTGGGAGACGATCAGCTGACTTGCAACTACTACTTTGTCGACCATATTGGAAAGTGTTTGTTCTGGCTCGATGATATGGCAACCGAATGCCTCGATATACCAGCTGCCATGTCTTCATCGCACCTTGGTGAGCTTACTTCCTCTAGACACGTTAGCTACCTCTTACAACTGTTCAGAGGCGGCGCTCGAACGATTGTATTGGGTTCATGTCGAGTATTTCCCCATGCATCACGAGTCCCACGAACAAGACTTTTCGCGAATCGTGATTGATGTATACAATATCATATCCCATGGGCAAGCGGGTGAGACTCATGGTGCACGCCCCATTTGACATCCCGCTCACGCGTGGACAATAGACAGATTGACATCACGGACTTCCACGTTCCCCTACACGGCAGATACGTGCGGGCATTTCTTGAAACTCTTGTCAAGGAAGAAAGGTGGGTCTACCCTACGCGATCCTCTGCATTCGTAACATCGCTGTCATTATAGGGCAACGCGTGGATGGATACACCCTCTGTTACGCTGGTAAGAGATAATCGAGCAAGCTCTTCCGTTTCTGACCGTATTGTTTTAGCGCGCCTCGCTGGTGCTATCGGTATGTTTAACGGGATGCACAAAAACGCTTGCCGCTTAGCATTCATTTGCAGCGAATCAACGATTCATCACGCTCTATGGCCAACATCCCGCACAGCTGGATAGATGTCAGGAAATGTTTAATCCTGACGCCATTCAACACAAATGGTTATTAACCCTGGCAAATTTGTTGATGTGGGGCATTCCTCAACACTACAATACTCTCCTAGACGATTTGTACGTAAATGAGCAGGTGTATGCAGATCAATGGACACAGCTCGTGTCCAAATCTCTGGCCGAATGGACGAACGTTTTGTCATCCGTACGCCCATTTATCTTACCTGAGGTCGAGACATCTAACATTCCGTTTTAGAGCCTTCCCGTTCTCATGTAAGCCCAACAGATACCTCTTCCACAGTCGGGTCTCAAAAATGAACGTCTACAGAGCCAGCATCCTTCTTGCAAATGTCCGTGGCGGCACGATATCCACGTCAATCCCATCAGTGCTTTCCTGTGCGATCAGCATTGCCTCAGCGTCCTTCCTCCATCTGAGGCACCAGCCACTGGCGGAGTCAAGCGCTGCGGTTGGCGTACGTCGCGCCCCTATCTTCGTTTTCTCAGGCTGACTTGGAAAACCCCCGTTACCTCCTTTTTCTGTTTCTACTTTCCAGGCTCGGTACATGCACTTTTCCAAATCGAGCACCGTTGGGTTCCTCCCCTTGGCGACCGCATTCAGCCTCCCTAGGGCGACTTACCTATGGGGCGTTGGCCTTCTCGCTGCTCAGTTCCTCTTCGTTGTCTTTCACAGCGTTAACAGAGTCGTTGCGCTGATCGCTGCGTGCGGCGTGACTGCCGTACTGATATGTTTGCTTTGTGTGACACATCCAGAGGACGCAAGCGTCCCGTCTCTCTTCAGGTCATTCGTCACGCTGTTTGTGCCCAATATGTACAATTCCAATGCTCGCGAAGTCGAGCAGATGGTCTAAAGATGCACCTGTCCTCACCCAGATTTTGCTTTCGAAATGCCATCAATCCGGGTGGGTAGAGGTGCTTTTTGTTCACGTCCCACGTCTCATGAGCTTGTAGGATAATGATGTCATAGTCTCGATGCCATCCATTTTGGGTGTGCTCTCACGAGCTTCGGAATATTCCGATCACCAAAACGTCTGGAGACTTTCAGTCGAGGACTATCGCATCGAGTCACGGTTGTCACGGTTTTGCTCTGTATAAGGAAGGAGACCTGCCTTTTATATAAAACTTGCCTGTTTCGTCCCGTTGCTATTTCTGTACATATTCTAAATTTGCTAACTCCATACGCATGAGTGCGGGCTCCACTCTTTCGCCCGCAGAGCAGGTTAAAAAATCCTACAACAATCTGGAATGTGCACGGGAGCTTGCCCGGAAAAGCTCGGACTACTCTACACATGCAATCCGGCATGCCCTTACTAGAGCATGTCTGGAAAATTGCCATAATCAAACACCATACCCATGGCAGCTGGATTCAGCAGAGGCCTTCTATCTCGGCCTTGACTGTACTGTGATTGCCGGAACAGGGTCCGGCAAGAGCTTACCGTTCATAATGCCATCAATGATATGTCCCGAGAAGATTCTTGTTGTGATTTCGCCTTTGAATTCACTCGAGTCGGACCAGGTCAGTTTCATCCCGTAATTATCTATCTAGTCGACTACTACTTACATTGTATTTGACCAACTTGAAGGCTCGGCGATGCGCTGGCATGGGAATAACTGCCGTTGCAGTCAATCACGGTACATATACTAATCAACTACACGAAGTGAGTCACCCGTTATACTCACTGTCACGGTAGGTCGGATATACGAGTCGCCAACTGCTATCACAGGAGCTCGTGAAGTGTAAATATCAAGTTATATTCACTTCGCCTGAAATGGCGATAGGTAATCCAAGATTCAACTCACTTTTGTGTTCGCACGAGTACCACCAACGTCTGCTTGGGGTGGTAATTGACGAGGCACATTGTATAGTCCAATGGGGCGGGCAGTTTCGACCGGCTTACGCGAAACTTGATAAGCTTCGCTCGTTCATTCCGATGGATATACCGTTATATGTAACGTCTGCAACCATGGCGCCTGACGTGCTTGCAGAAGTCCGCCGGCTCCTACATATCGACTCGTCAAAGTCATTTCACATTAATCTAGGCAACAACAGGCCAAACATTTACCTCGAGATACGTCAAATTCGGAATGCGCATGACTTTGGTTGCATGGATTTTCTGTTCGAGGGCGTCACGGCGGCGGAGGAGCTAGAGCGTGCACTGCTATTTGTCAATCATGTCGTTGATGCACAGCTTGGTTGGCAGCGCTCACGGATGTTATTGCCACCCCATCTGCGATCGTATGTGGGTTTTCTCCACTCCCGTCGGTCAGACCGCTCCAAAGTCGAGGAGCTTGAGCGATTTCGAACGGGTGAGCGGCGAGTGTTGTGGGTGACGGAGATTGGCGGGATGGTACGAGCAACTTGAATACTCTTAAAATTTAAAATGATTAATTGTGATATATCATACTCGCAGGGCTTGGACATACCAGATGTCACGTTTGTAGGGCAATTGGGTGCTCCGTCGTCGTTGACCGTTTGGATACAGCGAGCAGGAAGAGCTGGGCGGATGGCATCAACACAGGCACGCGCGGTCTTGTTTCTTGAGGCATCGGCATTGAAGGAAATTCGTACAAGGGCAGCGGTTGAGGTTGAGAGCGAGTCAGAAGTTGAGGAAGGTGAAGGTGAAGAAAAAACGTACCGTAAGAAGCTGGAACCAAGCTTGCGCGAGTACGTTGAAACGCGGCATTGTCGACGTGAGATTGTCGACAAATTATTTGACAATCCACCAGGCCGCTCAGGTACGTAACATTCCAGTGGTTCTATTCTCACAGCGCACTATCTCAGGTTTTACTCACACGTTGTTACCGCAGTCCTCCATGCGATGTGCTGCGATAATTGCACAGTGGCACAGTGCTCACCAACCCCGGGCCCTGCTGCCCATCAACCAGACCACCGTTCAGAAGAAGAATCCAACTGCTTGGATGAACCCGCTGCCAGTGTGACTGTCAAGACGGAAGTCAACACTGACTTCCCTGCTGGTCGCCGTGTCCAACAGCATCTCCAAGATGCTCGGCAAGCACTCCTCTCATGGCGTCGCAGTGCAGCACTCCGTGACTTCCCGCATGCCTGTTTTACCTCCGCTGCTCTTCTCCCTGACCCCTTCGTTTCCGCTCTTGCATCCAAACGCTCATTGGCCACACTTGACAACCTTCGAACGGGACTATCGGGTAATTGGGTATTTGCTGATAAATATGGTGAGGAGGTCTTGGCTGTGATGAAGACAGTGGATGAGGAGCATGATGCGAAGAGGGCAGCTTACAAGGAAATGCAGCGTGTTGAATGTGAGCGTCGTGCTGCCGAGAAGGTACTGCGCGCACAGAGAATGCGTGAATCACGCCAATTGCAGCAAGCTAAAGAGAACTGCAACATTCCGGGAACAAACTGGTAGGTTTATTATTTTATTTGGTGTGGTCACGGCGGTAATGAATGTACTATCACAGTTTCTCTCTCGGTCTGGTTTCGGAATCCTCGGGCGTTACAGCCACTTGCACTGGCACCTCCGTTTCATTGCCATCTTCGACTTTTTCTGTGCCACGTTCACCACTCTCGCCACGCAAACCTGTTGCGATCGCTTCAGCTGCCAATGCTTCAACCAAAAATACTTTTTCTTTTGACATCTATACTCCTCAGCGTCCCCCACCCAGTCCTACCCCTCGTAAACGATCAGGCTACTATGTGATGGACGTTAATATGCATGATCGTGAAGGGAAACGGAAAAAAATTGTTAAATAGTCCCCAATATACTCACTTAGTAGCTACCACATCTCTGATGTGGCCCGTATAAAATCTCGTTTCGTCCACCACTGCCCAATGGTATTTTTTGTTCCCAAGCTGATGCAACCATTCGTCACTACATCTTGCACTATGTCCACCTTTGTGCGAACTGTACGGCCGTGTTGTTCAAGATGGATATTAGAGCTGATGTATGCATCTTCAAGTCGGAACACATCTTTTGCATGACTTGGATCACTGTGAGATGATCCACGGCATAGAGATCTTATCTGATTTTCTAAGTGCTTTTGGACTGCCCGAAGAGTTGGTATAGCAGGACTACGAGCTTTTAAAATGTCCCATGATGCATTTGGCCCTTGAACACGATCAGTTACCTGATAATTGTTAACAACTTGAATGCTGCTGCATTCATATTATACTTTATTAATCTCAGGCTCACCTTGATGGCCTTGATATTATACTCTTGCCTTTTGTCCAGTGGAAGGAACTGGCCAGGCTGACCGGTCATATTGACAAGCCAACATCGACGGCGAACAAAGTCACTGACAGTGATATGCATGTGGTCATGTCAGTACTAAATAGACTAGAGATCAGGCATGTCATACCAGAGTTCAGGTGGCCAATCATGATGCAGACATTGCAAAAGCTCCAAAACCTCACCTAGATAATTGGAGTTGCGTCCTCCAGCAAAGCGAAAAGCAAGATGGGGGAGGGTGGCTTCCATGATCCCCACATCACCACTCTTTGTAGCATCGTAAAGGTCAATGTATCGTAGGACATCACGATTCCATAAAATGGAGTTGCGCAAAGCTTGATCATGTTGATCTTCAGGCAGTGCATCAAGCGCATCAATAGCTGCACTTGATGCCAGTTTGTCAACAATCTGCTTGGCTAGATCATATAATTGAGTTGGACTCTTGCATCGTAGGGCCTCCAAGGTCTCCACATCTCCAATGACTTTCCAGCATGCACGGAAATGTGCTTCAGTGACATGACAGATGGCATCATGAAGGTTCTGATGAAAAGGACCTCGGGTCTGCACAGATGATAGCCCCTTTCTCTCCAGCAAAGTGAAAGCATGCATTAGACCACGGCCTGCTGTTGTGCCCAGATATTGTTTGTGTAGAGAATTGGCAAAGGCCATCAATAGGTGAAACCATCCAAAGGTTGGAACCAGCCAATCCAATCTTTCAAATGAATTGCAATCTTGTGCACGGAAATTGAAAAGCCCCCTGAGACGAGCTGAGGTGAGTTGATCACCAATCCAGACCACAACACGATCCAGTCCTGTTTTCTTCATCTCCTCCTCAGTATCCAAGTTTAGCTGATGCAGAACTGCAGCAATAACACTAGCATTCCCCTCATAGCTTGCCTCCTCCAAGTGCTCTGTCCCAAGTATAAATTGCTGGGTGATGTAATCATTTCCAGTAGGAAGCTGGTATATTGGATGTGGGGGAATGAAGATCTCATTGTCCTTGTCATCATAGGTTTCAAGATGGAATTCCGAGCTGTGAATGAGATAGCCGAGAACTCGATGGACATCCCGTTCATATTGGCTAGGCATAGCTTGCTGTACAAGTGTGAACAGTTCACCGATAGAAAGTGGACTCTGTCGCCCCTGAGCACGATATTCCTGGAGTGTACGATTGGATAAAAGCTGTTCCGGAGGAGCATTTGGTTGGAAAAATATTGTTGAGGCTGTACCGGAGTCAAAGTGACTCTGGTTATCAATCCGTTGGGAATAAACACGAAAGGGGATGTTGACATTGTCATGTGTGATGACAAAGGGGAAACGGTGAATCCAGTCACGAACAACCTGCATCTCATTCTGTGATATGGTCTTGAGAGCACGAACAGACCATTGATGGCTCATGGTGATACCAAAGGAATGAAGGAGATTGATACTCTTTGCAGGTGTCCCCTGAGAACGGAGGAACATTGTAATCATCTTCGCAAAGCGGTTGTGATGATGTGATCGAGACATCATGATTTGGCATATGATAGATAGGATGATCTAGATCACGATTAGCAAGGTATTCATCAGGACAATATGTATTCAAGCTACATACAAGGTCAGGGCCCTTCATAATATTTTGTGATCGTTGCTTGTCCGACCGTGCCAATTTCAAAAGCAACGACCAGAACCTTGGAGTTCCACCAAAACCAGGACTGCTGAGCTTAAGGATCAGATCCTCAATGAATAAGCTACAAAGCTCTTCCATGCACAGGTCCTCGGGTGGACACCGGAGAACCTGCCTGATTCCTTCCAATTCATCATCTATAACATCTCCGACGCAGTCAAACGCAAAGCGCTCGATGACGGGAGTGGCTCCATGCGCGCGTACATGTGTGCTGTTGCTGGAACGTGGTGGCCGGTGCCATCGAGCTATAATTGAGGGCAGCTCCTCGCTGACCATGAGTGCCGAGCGCTCGTAGCGGATTTTTGGGTCGGTTACACAACCGAGATCCCCCCAGCTGAGCAGATCCAGAAAAATTGGTAGGTTGAGACCAAGGCTATTCATGTAAGCAAGTACTGCGGCCACTTTTGCAGCTCTGTCGGGTCCGAGACGCTCGCGAAGGTGTCGAGTGTGTGCACGTTGGATGGGTGGATTAGAGTCTGACTCGGACTCGGAGAGGTCACTGGCTTCACCACTGAAGTCAATGGGTGTGTTGGTATCATGCACGAGACCGGCCGGGATATACTGGCTCGAGAATGGGCCGTACAGGTCGTCATCGTCATCTGAATCGTGGTACATGGTAGAGCGTGCTGATGCGATCAATCTCGCGCGCGCTGATTACTCTGTCACGGTAAGGTTTATTCAAATTATTTATTTTGTTTTCATGGACTTAACCATTGACTTATATTTTCGTATTTACAAATATGGACTTGCCGGGAGTGGGTGTGACTCGATGCGCTTGTCACGGCACCAATGTCTCCAGACGTTCCAGGAAGCGAATACTTTGGGCGTAGCTCAAACGCTTCCTAAAACGGAATGTCGGGTTTCGAGACTAATGATGTCAGATATACTCAAATCTCTCGTATATCCCATCAAAACGAAAAAGGGATAAAATTTCCTTTTGGAATTTGCTTCAGTATGGATGAGTCAGTGTATTCACTTAGCGCCAGTCTGGATTATACCGTGTGCATCGTTATGATACTGTTGTCCACTAATGACAATGTACTACATAGGTGTTGTAGGTTAAACACAAGCTTTGGACATTTAGTTGCAATCCTTCGAATTCGTTCTGGTTGGAAGGCGTCGAGACGAGCGAACTCGATGATCGACGTAGGTAATGGTTGCCTAATCAAGAGTGGCGCAATGTCCAATTTTTCAAATGCCCCTGTTTCTGCGAGAGCGTCTCAGATCCTAGGCAGAATTTTTGGTTTCTGCCCTGTCTTGATACCACCGGGACCAATAGTATCATGCAGCCTCCTCATGGTGACATTGCTCAACCTTGTAAGTCAAATTTGTTGCAATTACAATGACTGATTTGGCATGAGTCGTTACTACCCAGTTACCTTCTCAGTTCGGGCTGCAAATGAAAGTCTGCCGCTCTGTACCACTGAAGAAAGTGTAGTGAGTATCGTACGTTTCATATTGTTGGCGCTTACCGTCCACAGATACTTCATCCTATTTCTTATGGCGATTTTCGTGCTTCTGTCGGTTTTGTTGAAAAGTCTACAAAATCCTCGCCTCCGAAGTAAGTTCACTATTTGTAAATCGAACACATCTCTAAGTAGACTAGATCAACATATCTTTTCGACAAGAAAACTGCCATTGCATTGTCGAATGACCAAATCCTATCCACGAAATCCTCGGACAGTCATTATTGATATATTTGGAGAGCACCGAAAGAAATCAGATCACACAGGATTTTGTGTGTTTTAACTGCTACAAACGATCGCATCACAAACGAAACGATCAGCGGTGTTGCTGATCTTTCTCTCGTGGTTAGCCAAGTCCAACCAGAGGAAGGCACGATTCCGGAAGCACTTGCTGACTTTATTGGCAGTCACTTCCACCCCTCAGGCAATGGTGGTGATACGATGGCCCTATGTCGAGGCCGTCGTAAACAGGGGTCTGGCAGCCATCCAGGCAACCATCATCCAGAATTTGCACAACAACTGTATGCGATATGCCATCTTGCAGGAAGGCCTCGAACGCGATGTGGACCGCACTCTTTTTTTAGCATGCCACTGGTCCTGCCTGGGATTATTTCCGAGTCCGTCGTGAACTCGCAGGGGCTTCTAACCGCTACAAGGCATGGCACGACAGTTACGTCTTCAACGACTGAACGCCAGTGGGCGACACAGACTTCAGGCCCGATGATGCACATCACAGCCCCGACAATGTTTAGTTAGTGTGTAGTATACTGTACATGATATTTTTTTATTAGTCATTACCGTGACACGGCTAGCGCTCATCCTGGAGTATAGTTGGCCTTGTCATACCGTGCAATTTGAATCTCCGTTCACGATGGGGACGCAGACGGAGTCGAACGAATAAATGTCCGTCAAGGCTAGAGCCGTACTCCGCTTCGGCAGTACTCGGCATGGCCGTCACCATTGTCACATCATGTTTTCTATCTCAACGAATATTGATCGTATTGATGCCATTCAACTTCGCGTGGCCTCTGAATGTATCTTAGATGAGGCGTTATTGAGGGGAAAAGTAGTTGTTAGAGAAGTAGTGGTCGTTTTCAGAAACCGGCCAACTAGTGGGGAGGCAAGGACCATGGGGAGTGATAGTAGCATTCAATTTCTCAACCATACAAGCAGGTGGATTAGCTGTCGATGCTAGGAACAGACTCTACCAAGTAGCTATACCAGGGGTCATTCCGAGTCATGCTGTATGCCAGTCCCTGGATGTTTAACGTTTGGGGCTCAGGCTCTGAAGATCATGATCCTGTTCAAAAGAAATATCATTTGATCCCAGTAAGTTGCGTGATAGCTAGCGAGTCATACAAACAAAAAAGATGATATACGCAAGAAGGT
>JBBPOM010000858.1:0-16840 GCA_038091455.1 Leccinum uliginosum | reverse complement strand
TCTCGTTGTAGCATATAAGTAGAGGACCAGCCCCCGCTGTATTCCTTAGTTTCAGTATTCGACTTCACTTGCTTTCATTACGATCCTTTTCGGGTTGTCGTTTGCGAGGACCTGACACTTATGCATCATGTCCGTGGGTCTCGATGTATCAACTTCGTCATAGGTTTCGCACCAGTACGGGTGACCCAGCAGTCTCTGCGATTCGCGAGTACGGGTGCGGCGTTGGCTGACTGGAACCGCACAAACACCATACACGTTCACTACGGGTTGACCATGTTCTGGTTCCCCGCTGCTCGTCAAGACCAACGTTGACACTCTCGGCTGGACTGTCCCAAATCGTCCGCAGAACTGAGTGCTACAAGACGTCATCTTGCGACCCCATTTGATCGGCGATCCATGTTTCATTCCACCGTAGCAGAGCTTCCGAGCCCAACAGATGAACGCAGATCGTCTCATCTCTGCTCGCCGCCGACGTTCCTTTCTGGATGATCCATAGAACCGTACGTCTCAACTCCCCCATGGTCACGTAGCCGTTCAGTCCCGCCATGCCTCAGCGCCTCTCGGTCCTCTTCATACACTGTTCGAGCATTACGATCAGATCATGAATACCATTATACGCTCGGGAAGCAATTTGTTACACTTACAAAATGCCAGCTCTTCGAGCGTGCGGCCCGAAGTTTCCGGAAACATGAAGTAGACGAACGCAATCTGAACGGCGTTCCAGACACAGTACCTGTCATTTCAGCGCACCTCATCAACATCCTCTCAAGACGAATTCGAAAAGCAGACACTTACGTGATATACCATCTCCAGCCTTATTGGTCCAAGTCAACCCCATCATTGACCTCAGAAGCCACAGATAACCATATATCAAACATGGACGTACCTATGGCGTCGATCCCGATAGGATTGACGAGCTGGGCGAAGAACGCTCCGCAATGACCCCACCATTCATACAAGGCGATTCCACTGGCTCGGACATGGAAAGGGAAGATCTCCGCCAAGAGATCTATTTACATATGAGTCCATGTTGTCGCACGAAAATAGGGTGAAGATGATAATTCTGGTGCCATACTCACTACAGTCCAAGGCGCCGAACCCTAGGTTGTAAGCTGGACTGTGTAAAAAGACGAGACTACAGAATGCGAAGTGTGAATGACAGGAAACACGGTGTTCTCATCGGACTTGACACTCACGCTAATACCACCTGAGCAGACAGTTTTCTTTGAGTGAGCGAATAGTCTGCGCTAGCTACAGTAAAAGCCAGGAGCACAATGAATAGCAAAATGGTGCAAGCCTAGAAATGGTTAGAAGCATAGAAGTAGTTCGAAAGTATCACTCGCCAAGTACATCTTGCGTCGAGGGTATCGAGACACGATCAGTACAATAAGTGTACCATTGACTAATTTCCAAGAAACTTTGGCAAGGTTGATGATATTCTTCGTTCGGTTATCATGAATACCAATGTTGTCCAAGATTGGGGAAAGGAAATGCCTGTCAGCAAGATGAACGAACACAGTATAAGATATCATAGACAATGGCAGAGCTTACGAAATCAATGCGGATCCACTCAACGGGGTGCACAGACCAAGGAATGTCGTAATGATTATCCGCCTTCGCATGCCCGGTGTTGAAAACACCTTCTTGCGGTTCATCTGGGTGATCACCCGTCCTGCCTCGAGTGTCTGCTCGATTTGAGCATACTCTGCCTTGACGAACTCCGAATTATTATCTCCCTCTGCATGATACTTCACAAGAATACCCAATGCTTCACTACCCCTTCCCCTGGATATGAGCCAACGAGGGGACTCTGGGATAAACCAGATGAAGCAGAACTGAAGGAGTCCAGGAACTATTTGCAGAAAAGACGGGATCCTCCACCCCCAGTTGCTGGACATGGCAAAGGTCCCAAGGGTTACAGCAGCAGCAAGAATGGAACCTTGGATGTATTAGCTTAGAGTGACTCGGAGTTGGTGACAATCATAATTTACCGAGATAATAAGAAGCACGGAAAAGACCACCAACGACAACACGTTCCTTAGGATGAGAGAGTTCTTCATGGTTGAACGAACGGATCGGCGAGATGAAATCACAACGACACACCTCCAGTCAAAGCGGCTGCAGCTACAACACAGAATACACTGGAAAATCCAAGGATAAAACGAGCAATGACGAACATTGTGACTATCCAATTCTCATCATGAAAAACATCAAGGGGGGTTGAAAGATATCACTAACTTACAATTCAGAGCAGACCCTTGAAGAATACCCCCAATGACAGACATCACACTTCCAAGAAATATTGGATATCGTCTGCCGAACTTATCGACAAGGAAGGGGGCGAACGGAACAGCAGCAACGTAACCCAACGCATACATAGAAGCCATGAGACCGAGAGTGGTGGAACGAGGATGATTGTAGTCTGTGATTCGAGTCAAATCACTCTGGTATCAGACATGGATACTCCCACATTTGAGCCAAGAGGGCACAGCCTGGAGGCCGTTTACCATGGATGAGTCGTAACTATCTCCGCATGAGCAATGTAGGTTCAAACACAAAGATGTGACTACTGTACTTGCCCGGCTGTCATATCGACTCCGATGCAGGTTGGAAACATCAAGATATATAAGAGTCGAAGGTTGGGTTTTCTGTACCAGGGAACCTTATCTTGCTGCGCGAGTCGAGACACGATGTCATCGTTATTTTCCAGTAGAGCATAACTCTGGCCATTCCTCCGCAAATCCATGTTGATCCGTGAGACAACCTGCATTGTCCTGAAGCGACTTCAAATGGAGACAGACAAACGATGCAGTTTACCTGCAAAATCCTCGTTTGTATGGATACGTCGAAGCAACTCAAGAATGACAGGGCCCGTAGCAACTTGGAAACGCACAATTTGAGCGCCGGAACCAAGCTGTTAGTTGTTGGTCACATCTGACTTTCAATTCACCCAAGTGCCTAAGTGGTACCATATGTACCCCTTCATTGGTTGATGATGCAAGTCCAAGACCGCTCTAAAAGGCAAGTTTTGAGTTCTAGAAAACTATTAGTTGTGGGATGAATGCAGTTTGTTCAAGCACTAGCTTAAGTGTGGCTGGCGGCGCTTCGCACTCCAACTTGTCGAAAGAAACTCAGATAATTGACACCCCCTTCATGTTGACCCAGTAGACGCTAAATTGAAGGTGGGAAATCATGTAGGGCCCATCAGTAGGCGAATTATAATTTTAAGATGGCTGGACCGGGCCACAGTGTCACGAAATCGTTCGATCGTTCAGCAGTAGATCGCGCGCATGCCTTCAATCTGATCATAAAGTATACTTGTCCGTATATGCTATTCGAGGTCAACCAGGATCGTAAAAAAATGAAAAAGGAATTTTAGCAGCAACTCGTTTCGATCGAGTGACCTCGGGGTTATGAGCCCCGCGCGCTTCCTCTGCGCCATGCTGCTGTTGTTGTTTGAGCTCACAAACTTGTCCAAGCTGCATTCTCCCTATATATTATATAAACGACCTCTCATTGCTACCAAAGTCCTTCATTCTTTGCGATGGCTAGCAATCTGCTCTGGGCGCATCTTCTCCGCAAAGATGCGACGTCGACCGACTCGCCCTCTCAAATCGCGCCCATCGCGCCCCAGGACAAGACTGGGACGTCCGTGCGCATGCTCATCCATGACACACACGTCAACCTCGAAAAGTTCTCCACCAGAGTCGACAACCTCTTGCAACGCGTCGATAACTGCAGAACACAGGTCGTGAACGCCAACAAACTCCTCGACGTTGAGCGCGACAAGGTTGTCACCGAGATACTCGAGATAGGTGCGCCAGCGCGGACGCCAATAACATTGTTCGCTAACATAGGATAAAGCCAATAGATGCCAGGCTGAGATGAAGACGCATGTTGGGACCCCCGCACAGGCCCCTGCCCTCGAACTTCTCCAGGTCTCACAAACGTCGACGGAAAAATCATTGCAAGCATTGGAAAAGCGCATAGACGCACTTCAAGCAGTCGGTACTCGGTGCGCTGACATTGAGCTGAGGACCCGCTGACGGGTTTGCCCAGCTCCTCGAGATGCAAGCACATACGATGCAGTCCATCCAGGATCAACAAAACTCCCTTTTGGGAACCATTCTGCCGCTTGTATCAATTATTCACGGTATCCCTGCGCAGGTCGACCATGTTAAAGTAACGCTATCCGACATGGTGGAGAAGTCGATATCTACGATGACGAAAAGCGTCGAGAGCGTACGGCTGTCCTTGGTTGCTGAAATTGCGCGTGGAGAGTCTCCGACTCGGGTTGGGTCCTCGAGCAAATCCACTTCCAGTTCGCGGCACGAACGATGGAATCCATCAGCTGTTTACGCTGAAAATACTAACGTACCAGCCTCTCCCTTGGGTACTCGCGGTCAGGAAGGACATCGCCTTGGCCTCAAACGGACCCGCATGGAAGCAGCGGCCGACCAAGCGGGCGATGCCCAGTCGCCTCGAAAATTGTCACGCATGACAGTACCTCAGCATAACCCAGGCGATCCGCTGCCTACGCTGCAGACGCCACGGACCCCTCGACGGCCGCTTGCTGATATAATTGTCCCGAGAGTCCAGAATCTTGCAACAGATCGCTTGAACTCGACGTCACGTGAATGTATGCGCCTTGATGAGAACTGCGCTGCAGCTGGCCCTTTACCCCTCGAGCATGCTCCTCCTGACACGCATGATGCGACGCTCCATCGACGAGAAAATATTCCTTTTACCGTTGACAAGCCGACCATTACGCCACTTAGCACCGCTAAACCATTGGATCAGGATGCGTTGTCAAAGGCGATGAAGATCGAAGAAATTCTGGAAGCAAACTTTACTGATGTCATTTCAATCCAATCCTCACCCCTCAGTTCCCCGCCTTCATCCATGCCTCTTGTAGCAGTTGACAAACCAAGAGAAACGACCACGATCACGGCCCAGCCTTCTCAACATCTGCCTTTGCATTCGCGAGACAATGTCCCTGCCGCTCAAGTAGAACCTGATCGAGCTCCGTCTGCCAACCGGTTTGCGTCAAATATCGATGGTTCACCCCACAAGCCGATGAGCTTGCGCGACCGCCGAGCCCAGATATCTAGGGTGAGTCAAAGAATCCCTCGAGACTTCGCTCTGGCATTCTCGTACCACGTCGCACTTTTTATTTTCTAGTTTGGGCGTACGCAAATGCGACGTTTCGTGCCGTTGGTACCCTGGTCGGATGAAGAGGAATGAAGGTTGAATAAATAGATCTCTTTGCCAATCAACATCTCTATGCTGAGACATTTATACTGGGCTTGTCGCGGAACACCACACGCACCGACTTGAATTTCGTCTCTTTTCTTTCCGTTCGTTTGCTTGGTGAGTTCAACAGCTCCCTTGAACGCATGTTCAAAGTCAAAGACATCACCTTGGCCTCAAACATCTTCGTGATGCGATTCTCAGTCCAACGAAAATTGACCATTAAGAAGTACCAGAGTCTGACGAATGCAGGAGATGCATTTATTATGAGTCCCAAGACACCTATGTTTTCGCTACCCAGCAACAATTCGGTATGACGTGACGAATCATTTCAAGTTGAACCCGACGTCGCACGGACATGTGTCTTCTTCCCTGTATACTTGCACGCCGGTCCTTGGAAATTCAGAAAGTGACGACTGTGGTTTCGATCCGCTCACCACTCTCTCCCCCACCTTCGACTACTAATCCCCTCGTGACCCGAATCTCGAAATTAGCCGTAAGTATGACCCTCTCGAACTTCATTTGATCGGGTTGCGTGAGCTTCAAGGTCACTTGGCCAGTTTGGTGTCACAGACTTTCCATTCTAGTTTGGGCGGGTACTACTACCCCTACTACGTTCTATTTCTTTGGTGCCTTAGTCGGAATAAGCAGAGTTGTAAGCGTTTCCTGGCCAATCATCCGATCGTGGTAGATACATTCCCGGGGTTACTCCGTTCTCATGAGTCATAACCCCCGTTGTTTCTTACGCGTGTGTCACGGTAGCACAATTACGAGCTCTCTCAAGCAGAGGTCGGTTGTGTGATATCTCTGGACTATTTTCACTGCACGACGTTCTCTTAACTACCACCACCACCACCTCACCACCATGTCTGACGTACATCCCGAGCTCGCGCCTCAACCAGACGACGGTACGAACAGCGCGCACGAGTCGACTCCTCTGGAGGCCCCGCCTCCTGTACCGATCACCGAACAAGAAGTAGGAGAATACAGAGAACAGGACCGTTTCCTACCCGTGAGCTCTTCTTCTTTCATGCCACGACTTCACCCTGCTCGACCTCACCCCAGATCGCCAACGTCTCCCGCATCATGAAACAATCCGTGCCCTCTACCGCTAAAATCGCCAAGGATGCCAAAGAATGTGTCCAAGAATGCGTATCCGAGTTCATCAGCTTCATCACGTCAGAAGCCGGCGAAAAATGCCACATGGAGAAGCGCAAGACGATCGGCGGGGAGGATATACTGTATGCCATGGCCACGCTAGGGTTCGAGAATTACGCAGAGACGCTCAAGATACATCTAGCCAAGTTGAGGCAGGTGGGTCCTCGTTCTTCCTCTTCACTTGCCTTTCTTACCTTTTCGCGTTCGTTTTTTTGTACGCCGCTCACTTTCACACTCCCTTGGCTTTCGGTTCCATAGCATCAAGCAGGCAGCTCGTCACATGCACACGCAAGCCATCTAGACGACACTGGAACATAGAAAACGGCGCTCTGTCACGGAGTATTTTTTCCTGCCAGCTTGTATTCCATCAACGGTGTATTCGAAAGTCATACCTCCATGTACTACTACGCTAATAGAGCGCCCTAGCCTAAGTTGGGACACACAACTACCCCCACCCCCTACATCAGACAAACACCGAACCGCTGTCAATGTTTCCCATGTCATGCTCTCTCCCTTTCGTTGACCCCTGCAAGCACCCTTTTTGAGGATCACGACCCGGAGGTATTCATCTGTGAGATACAAGACAACGACTCCTTGAAATCCAAAGTCTGCACACGCTTGCCTTAGTCCGAATCAACAATTCGCCTAGCACATGCTCTCGTCTGTGTCGCTCAGCCAAATCCTCGTGATGGCGAGAGAGGACCCCACGTTGGTATGAACCACCGTGGGTTACCGCATGGCAGCGAATAAGTGCCGGTGGGTACCCCGAAAGGGCCTTCTCTGCCCGATTGACCTGTGGGAATCGCTCCCCGCCTTCCTTTCCCCTCCACCACCATCTTCGAGCAGGAAGCTTCCCTCCTCCCCACTCGTTATTTGACCAAATCGCAACCAATCTATCCGAGCCGGTCGCTCGATCCCAATCCTCGGAGAGGGATCTCAGACGGACGAGCTAGCAGACCCGACCGCCCGAGTATCCTCTTCTTGTATACAGACCTAGCTCTAGGGGAGCGCGAAGTTTCGTCACCTCGTTCCCGCCAGCGGAATCTCCAAAAGAGCACGGATGACGACCCATCTTGAATGATTCTTTTCATTCCCTTCAGCTGTTTCGGGGTCTCTGGAATCTAGATTTGCTCGTGACATACAAGGTTAAGTATCCATTCGTTGCCCATCGAGTGCTCATGCCACCCAGTGAAAACGCGAACAATGAAAGAGGCTATCCTGTTGTTACTGCCATGCGTTTTTCAATGCTGGGATCTACATGATCATCAACCATCCGCCTTGGTTGCAATGCTAGCACATCGAGTGAAACGAATGCAACTTCATCCGCCGTTCGTCAGCCCCTGCGATGTTTTTTTATCGTGGACTCTCGTGATAATTAAACAAATAGATTAAATTCATAAACATCCAGCGGGAACATTCACAATAATTCAAGCGAGTTCCGCAAACCCGATTTGCAAAGAACTGTAATCGAACACGCTATATACGCCCTGCAGGAAAGTCAAACCAATGTTCCAATATGCTGGGCCATATGGTCAGAATGAGACCGTTAATTGCCGCAGAAGGGGGTTCACTGGCAGGAAGCGATAAACTTTGAAATCTCACCGGTACGTGAGCGCTGTGCGACCATGGCGCTGAGACAATCAGGAGAACCTTTCTTGGCTGGTTTAAGTCTGAGATGTTCGGGAGGGATTTCATACGTCTTGCCACCGAAGGTAAAGCTAAGTGTTGGGAAAGAGTCGCACGGTACTGCAGGCTGTCGATTTAACCAAGGTAGTTACCGAACGCAATTGAAACTCACCGTAATACAAACCAAAGCCTCTGCGTTCCTGGACTCGGGAAACGCTAACGTGTTTGTACAATTCTGCAACCCGATCCCAATCTCCAAAGATGAGGCTTGCACCAGTGTCGAAGATAGCAGGTACATTTTCGATGACTTTATTGCCATTGACACGAATATCGTCCACGGACACCTGCCACAATGCGGCCTAGGCAGATTCTAATTTCAGCGACATCCAATCATATCTACCATTTTGACCCACAGGAACTGTTATGGGTGTATACACAATGTCACCTTTGTATAGCATTCTGTTTGTTCCACCGATGTACATCTCGCCGCTTCCAGAAGAAGATAATTTGAACGAGAATGTCGGAGTGATCATCTTATTTTGTTTGACAATCGATGAAAACAGTGGATCAACACCAAATTTCGAGACGGAAGGGAAGGCCAATCCCAATAAACCGTCTGAAGGATATTCGGCTGTGGATGGAGTAGTGTACGATGTTGCAGAACCAAAGGTCTGAGGGTCTGCCTAATATCATGGCATCAGAAAATTGGTGATCATGCTCATAAGCGACACAAAACATACAGTGAATCCAGCGATGGTTACAGTATCAGCATATAGATTACCTTTTATGACGGATCCATCTGAATATTGGGACAGAAATGATCCCTGCTTGATCGCACTGGCAGATCGGGATGAATTGGGATCCCAGAGGTCGCGATTTGCGGAAATACCAGCACAGCCTCTTTGCAGCACCCACGAATCACTGTGTTGACATGAACAAAGCCGCTGAGCTGTATGGAATACAAGAAAGCACCTACGCTGAACCAGTGTCGATTTGGACTGTGACGTGGATAAGCGTAAATATATATCAGAATGATACCAGGAGAATTTGAAGTTACCCTTCACGGTCTTGGGAGGAGTGCCAATCAAAATTTCGCCTATCCACTGCATGTTATTATTTTGAGATGTCAGCGGGACGCCTGCGCCACGCGGTCCGACTTCGGACTCGCTGCGTTTGACAGCGAAAGGATGCATCGTCCCCGTGTTCATCTCGTAATTCTCTAGGTTGCTAAGGATCTTCCTATATATAAAAAGGCCTGAGCAGACGAGATATAACGATTCATTCCACTCACTCCCTGACTGATATACCATGAGTGATGATTGCGTCAAGATCAATACTTTTGTTGGAGTCGAGAAAGGAAGAGTGTCTGGAGAGCGGTATGGCCATCATGCCACCCGCCCTCCAGTTTGGTACAGGTGTTGCAATGGCCAAGGAAAACAGGCCACCAGTGACCGCAAGTATTTTTATCATATTGTGGAGGAGTGGAAAAGACTGGCGATTAAACTTTCACCCGCAGACGTTGCACAGACCTTTATAATGAACGAGCGGAGCGGCCCGAAAAAACCCCACGCGACAGGACAGGCGCAGAGCAGGGTGTACACCCGGGAGATGCCAAGGAGGTTTCCAGTCTTTCGTCGGGTTTCATCCGACCGTTTCAATAGCCATCGGGATCAAACTGATGATGGATCAATCACGGTGGCGTCATCCGAGCGGAGAGCAAGAACGCCATAGCATAGAATGATGCACTGTACTGCTTGGCATGCACATGAATTGAATGATCGAAGAAAGCGACGCGACTTGTTTTAACTCTGTATGACACCGTGCTAAAACCCTAAAGAAAAATCAAGCTAAGACGCCACACCGATCGCGATCAAAGCATACTGATGCGATCATTAATATTGCGATGCGACTTCATCACGTCAAAAAAAAAACTCGGCGAGGCCACGGGCGATGGAGGAGAAGGCCCAGACCGCCCAGCCTGGACTTATTTGGAGACAGATGCAGAGCGCTTTCTTCGTCCTTGTCTCGGAGGTGCTCCAGTTCCAGGAACACTCGCGCATTCAAGTTGTTGTCGAGAACATGAAGCTGCGATTCCTTTGCCGTATAGATGTAAGGCCTGGTATATCAACACTATTGGTTGCGGTCGAGCAGTACGCAGGTTTTCAGTAAACAGGAAGTTTGCTCGAACGCTTATGTAACTCAGGCACCGACCCTTCGCCCTCGAACTCGGACTCGGATCCCCTCCGAGCCCGCCCTACCTTCTCTCTTACTACACGCAACGAGTCACTGCGAGTCCTCCCTCGCACCGTACATCGAGTCACGTCCATTCCGAAGAACATACCTTGAAGGGCGCCCTTAGACAGAGATTTGATAGTCCGCTCCCTTCTCGTGTTTCATTCGTTCATTATCTCTATTTATGAGCAGCAATCAGCATTCGTACGCTGGCACGGCGCGTGTACGTACATTCCTTAGAACAAACGCAGTTGATCAAAGATACTTAGAGCGGCAGCCAGACAAGACCTTCCCCCAACTTGCCCCCACTGCTATGGAAGTCGGAGATTATCGCGGTTGCTCAAACGAGTCACACGACTCTGCTACTGTATCATCGTTCATAACCTTCAATTGTTATTGATCATACATCATTCATCTTGTTTACATCTTTGATAATCCATCTCTGATGCGACCATCAATCAATATTCTCACTGTTGGCTTCCATCTATTAAAATCTGTAGGTGGATGTTTCACTGTCAGTCCTTCTACAATGCGATTTGTTACGATAACCGTATTCGCAGTCACCAGCAGCCTGGTTTCTCTGGCCATTGCAAATCCTGTACCAAACACTGGCAGGAAGGCGGGTGGTATAGCCATACCGCTCACTAGACACCCTTCCTCTCTGAACTCCATGAACAGCATCGATCTCGACGCAATAAGCTCTCATGCTATATCAGTCAGGGAGTACGTGGAATCAACCATTGCATCTCGTCTGCTCAGACTTTCTTTAGGAAGATTCTTAGTGGCTTAGACAATTACCAGATGAACACGGGGACCATGCATCCTTCTTTTGTCAAACGGAGCGACTCGGAGTCTGGACTCGGAAGGCGTGGCACTAGCATGGCGCTGACAAGTAATCAATATTATCTGTGGATAGGCGAAATTTCGATTGGTACTCCTCCTAAGACCATGAAAGGTAAAGTAATCATTGTGTAATTTATAGTATCCTGATGCATGTTCACACTGATCTACGTCACACTGTCACAGTTCTCATCGACACTGGTGCAGCGTATGTGCTTTCTTTTAGTTCATACAGCTGTTTTTGTTCAAGTCAGCGCAGGGATATGTGGGTGCTGGAGGCTGGATGTACTGGTATTTCTGGTGATCGCGACCTCTGGGACCCCGATTCATCCGATTCTACTCAGTACGGGGGTGCACCATTTCAGATGCAATATGCAGATGGAATGAATGTCAAAGGTCATCTATGGATTGATAATGTGACCATTGGTGGTCTCACTGTGTGTTTTGCGTCACTTATGAGCATGACCGATGATCCACTCTGACGCCAAGCTAGTCAGATCATCAGACCTTTGGTTCTGCAACATCGTTCACTCCTTCCGGGGCACACGTAGAGGACAATATTAAATTCCCTGCAGACGGTTTATTGGGATTGGCCTTCCCATCCATCTCGAGATTTGGCTCTGGTCCGCTCTTCCAATCGCTTTTCAGTCAAGGGAGGCTAATCAATCCGGTATTCTCATTGAAACTCTCTTCTTCTGGGGCGGAGATGTACCTCGGTGGAGCAAACAGTATGCTTTACAAGGGTGCCATCGCATATACACGCGTAGTAAATTATGTGAGTTAAATTGTTAGATCATCGGGAGTGTATATCTCTGACATTGCAATTTATGTAGGGATTCTGGCAGGTGTCCATGGATGACGTTCGTGTCAATGGTAATTTAATCCTCAAAAATGTACCTGTCATCTTCGACACTGGTGCAAACTACATCTTCGGAGATTGGGATCGGGTTTCAGAATTGCACAGACGCATTGGCGGTACCCTCAAGATAAATTCAGGCTATGGATACTATCACCGTGAGTTCAGACTGTGTTCGGTACCTTGTTTTCATTGACAACCTACAGTACCATGTGACTCTTTCCCAACACTGGTTCTCACCTTCGGTGGTAAATCGTTTGAAATTCCTCCCGAAGTTTTCAACATTGGACGAGATTCGGAAATTTCTGCCGATGGTTGTTTCACCGTCATTGTCGCCTCGCACGCCTCAAATTGTGAGATTTCATACCTTGTCGCTTCCTCAATCAGCTTTTGAGGCGCTAGATGGACTCGTTTTGACTATATGACCTAGTATTTTGGACCATTGGGTCCCCTTTCCTGCAGGGTGTATACAGTGTGTTCGATTACGGCACTTCCAAGATCGGGTTTGCGGACCTCGCTTGAACCATCACGGATGTTCTCGGTACGCTATATGATATTGAACAGGTTTTAAATCATCTACTGATTGTGTTGGAAGTCAAGTATTAGACCAACGAGGACAAGCTTCACATGCCCTCGATCGTCCCTGCGCAACAGGTCTACTTATTACAGTACACTAGACGGTTCAGTGGTAGAGTATGAAAGAACAGCCACCCATTGGAACAGAGCCACACACGTTGTCGTTTTCCAATCCTCGTCAGAACTTCCTCACACGCTTGGACGCTTGCCTTCACCTCCTCAGTCCAGTCTCATCCGTTAGCTTTGGGTTGGATTTAACACTCGTCTAGATGTCTTTGTCGTCTAAGGTTTCATTCCGGCGTCATCAGCTGTATTTTTGTGCTCAACGGCGGGTGACGCGATGAGATTCGATGAAAGTCGGATAGTGGCGGGCGCTATGTACTGATATCGTTCACGTTGATGCCAATGTCCTTTCGTCCCTATGACGTGCTGTGCTTGGGGGTGGAGCTGGCACGGCACCGCTCGCCCGTTTCGCTCGCCGTTTCGTCGAGTGGATGTTCCGAGTCATGCATATCGGTGCGACGCTACTACTGCGTGGTTTGTTCTCATACTCACCATTGATATCATGGACTCTTTTCCCTTCGTGGCACGCGCTCGACGGCACCCCAGGGCACTCTGATCATTTCTTCTTGAACTCGCACTACTTTTTTTTTCCGTTTCTGCCCTGATCATTTGAACATATTACTACTTGCCTTTCCTTCTTCGATGCCGAGTGCCTGTAACGTGGAATCTTTTGGTATACCGTACTAACGAGCGTACGTTTGGACCTTACGTGCTTTTCAAAACTGTCCGAAGGTTCTCCTTGTATGTACTGAGTTATCATCGCGAAGTCCATACAGGTGATCTTGAATTGATTGTTTGTTGACATGTGACAGGTCCGCGACTGCTGCTATCACCCGCAATGCATCTTCAACTCCACCACATCACCAAACCGATCGAGCATATCTCCCGGTCTCTCTCTGGTCTCTCTGGCGCTGATGACGATGGCATCGCCCAGAGCTTCGCGCGCCTTGTCGAGAATACCCAGTCGTCCCAGAGCGGTGGCGATGTGGCCCAGGGTATCCACGCTGCAGCCCACAGCCAACACCCCGTCCTCCACAAACTTGTTCCCCAGCTCCAGAACCTTGCGAACAAGTACCATGTGGGAAACTATGTGATAGACAGAAAGACGGGCGAAAAGTTCTTCGAGAGCATGCCCATCTACGCTCGCCTCGGCATGCACCTCCTCTTCTGTGGCAAGGAACAGGTCAAGTTGCTCGAGGGAAACAAACACGTCGAGGATCTTCTCCGCGAACAGAGCGTTCGCGAGGGGCGCATATACGATTCTCCAGAGAGCGTCAAGAACATCCCATCCTTCATTCGCGCCTACAAGATCTCCCTCGATGAGCTCCTTGACCCGGACATCCAGCACTACGCCAACTTCAACGAGTTCTTTTCCCGCAAGCTCAAGCCAGGCGCACGCCCCGTCGAGAACGCAGACGATCCTGCCGGATTCTGCTCCGCGGCGGACTGCCGTCTTGTCGTCTATCCTACCATCGATCTCGCCCACAAGTTCTGGATCAAGGGGGACGAGTTCTCGATCCCTGCGTTGTTGAACGTTGAACCTTCCCACCCGTCCTGCCTTCAGTTTGAAGGCGGATCTCTCGCCATCTTCCGCCTCGCACCCTCGGATTATCATCGCTTCCATTCGCCCGTCGATGCGACCGTCTTGGGAAAGGCGACGGACGTCCCCGGGCAGTATTTCACCGGTAAGTGAGCGACATTTTGGCAACGTTAATGAATGACGAGTTTGATTTTCATTCCCCCACAGTGAACCCACAGGCAATCAACCAGACCAATCTTGATGTGTTCTCCCGCAACAAGCGATCCGTCCTCTTCCTCCAACACACCCCCTCCGGCAAGCAGATTGCCTTTGTCGCAATCGGCGCCTTGCTCGTAGGGAGCATTGTCTGGACAGTCAAAGTGAGCCACTTTCGTAACGTTTGATACTCGAACTTGCTTGATCGCACCTCCTCGTTTGCTTATCGCTTGTATGCGCGCTGTGTAGGGAAACGAAAGCGTGAGCCGTGGAGACGAACTCGGCTACTTTGCATACGGCGGGAGCACCGTGATCGCCATATTCCCGCCCGACTTTATCCAGTTTGACGAGGACTTGTTGCAGCATTCTGCACCGAAATACGCCGCGGGCAGAAATGATCCCATCGAGACTCTTGTCAAAGTCGGGAACTCGCTCGGGCGTTGGACCCGGGCCAGCGCGTGATGGCGAGCCGTGTGGTTGTGAGGCAGACTTGGCGTAGTAGAGCGTCCTCGAGTTTGTGTACAAGTGTCTAGTACTTGATCTAAGCCTTGTACATCATGACAATATTCATTACAATATTGCCTTGTTTTTCAACGCGGTTAGTACCTTCGTGACGCCAGAGTTCAAGTCCAACCACGCCAGACCTTCACGCAACCCTTCGACCTCGACCCTTGCTCTCCATTCGTTTGACGCACGGACACCTGTTCCCTTTACAGATGATGGTGTACCACGCCCACGCCCACTCCCACGACCTCGCCACACTCCCCGCCAGCGAGCCCGAGTTATCGTCCGCGGAGAGACATTGCGTTGGTGTTGGTGTAGACGCTAACGTTCGGGTTTGCCCTTCCATTGGTGTAGACGAGCGGTGAGAACACGCGCGACCTTTGACCGGGACGACTCAGCGTCGAACCGTTCCCCAGATGGCCGTCGCCGTCGGTGTCGTGTACGTGTGTATGGTAAGGAGGGACTGAGGTTGACGGTGGCGAAGGGGGCAGTGAAGGTGAATGCTTGTGGTAACTCGGAGAAGGGGGAGGCGTGTCGTCCCTCGGGGGTGAAAGCGCCGACTGCAGCGGTGCGTGGTTAAGTGTGTTTTCAGACTCCGTGGCCCATCGGGATTAGTTGACTTACAGTAAGAAAGATGCGACATGGCGGAGCCCGACAACATTGCAAGACAGGTTTTGTCCAAGAGCGTGGAGTTGGTAAACTTTACGGTACTATGTATATGCGCGCCAATGGGAACGTTGAAAGGATCCACCGCTCCAGACGTCGGAGAGGAACTGCTCCGGTGGATGATCGATGAACGCTTGAATCGTGAACGTTTATTGAACTCCACCCCGCTTCAAGTGTACAACTCGCCGGAGCATCAAGACCCATATTAACGGGTTCGTTTATCTTCGCATGCCCAGAGTAAGTACCCTCCATCCTCTTCCAACTCTACCCCACTCCAAAGGTATGAGACCCGTTTGACGGGCTCATTTATCTTTGCATGCCCGGAGTACCAGGCTCCCTCCTCTTCCAATTCCACCTCGCTTCAAGCATACGAGCGTCGAGTCCTATTTTAATGGTTCATTCCTTTTCGCGTGCCCGGAGTTACTAGTGAATATCATTATTCTTGCTTTTCGGGTTTAAAATGGTGTCGTCACATCATGCTTTTACGTGATTTTGGTGCTTTTGGTAATTGTGCTTTAATGGGCTCGTGTTCGTTTTGTCGGCGGGCGATCTCGTTGACGTAGAGTAGCGAAAACGACTCCCTCGCGTGACCGCAAGGGAGCCTATGGATTGATAAAGCCTGCAGTACGAGTCGTAGCGTAACTAGGAAGAGCGGATGCGGACTCGCAAGGAGTCGTTGCGAGCTCGTGGAAGTTGTGCGTGACTCCGAATACGCGTGCGCGTCTGTGGAAATGGCATATGTTCACGAAAAGCACTGAAAAAGCCCGAAACGCACTGAAAAGCAAGTTGTGAATACTGATTCAAGTTCCCAAGGGTTTGCGGACCTTGCTTGATTCCTCGCTGACAGTCACGGTATCCGACTAGAAAGATGTTGGCGATGTCGGCTGGGCAGCTTTTTGTGGGAGAGACACGACAATTCCAGAAGTAAAGATACATAACTTACTAACTTAGGGCATTTTTTAGTACTACACTTACTTGATACGAGTACAACAATTGTCGCAGTGATGTCATTTTGGCACTTTCGTGAAATACACAATTATACACACATTTTTCTCCAAACAGCTACATTGGATCTATGTAATATGCATTCGGAAGGCTCACGAGCTCCGAGGAACGGGTTCAATTGAGGCAGAAATGAGGAAGATGACACACTTCGGACGAGGCAGCACATGTGCAAGGCTACTAAGCGGTCCAAGTTGAGCGAGTTAGCGGAAGAGAAGAGAAGAGAAGCTCGTCGGCTAATCCTGGAAGCTTCTCCGAGCCGGAGCGGGTGGCTTCCGAGTCGCATACTACATAGTAGACTCGGCCAAGGCGTTGATTGAACTATGTATGTA
>JBBPOM010000857.1:0-16859 GCA_038091455.1 Leccinum uliginosum | reverse complement strand
CTTATGGCGCTCGGCTGTGCGTTTATTTTTATTGCATTCTTGTATTTGTGGCGTCGCCATGCCCGGAAGCAACGCGCAAAGGCGACGGCAGCCTTTGCCTCCGCCAAGGCCCTGGATCGTAAACCCAACTGGAAATTGCGCCTGAGGAAGCTTTTTGGTTGCTCGCCGGCCGAAGGTCGTCCAGACTCTGAGGAGATCGCATTGTGGAAACTGCGTGCTGCAGAGGAGGCGCGACACAATCAGCAACTGGAGAAACTCATCGAGTCATACGCGACGGGTTCCCCGCACGAATCTCGGTTAGGCGAGCCGCATGATTTTGAGGCATACCGTTCCCACCGGCTGTCTGGAGGTGGCTCCATCTATTCCGAGGTGATCGGAACCCCACCGCGTGGACCCGAACCCCGGCAACCTGTGAAGACGAACCCGCTGACGTCGCGCTTCTCGTCGACTACGCTTGGCTCGGTGTACAAGAAGCAAAGCTTGAAACGACGGGAACCCTTTTCGCCCAAGCTAGCGACCGACGCTGAGACATATGCAGAGAGTGTTCGACAGACCACCGGTGGATCAACGCGTGTAACGCCAACGAACTCGGGCGGATCACACAACCCGTTCCTTAAATGAAACGGATTGCTGATACATGCAATCTGGAGTATTTTTTATGAGTTTTCTTCCCCACATGGACCTCAAATAGATTAGGTTCGTCACGACGCTTAACATTCATTCGTTCCCTTGGATTTTCCCCCCTCGCAACCCCCATGTATCCCTTTAACTGTCCCATTGGATCTTACACCATGGTATACAAACACTTACGGTGCTACCTAGTTGACTTAATCTGTAGCATGGATGGATATGGCAACCGCATAATGAGTACGTATGCATCATTATTGAACGTACCTGAAACGGATGAAATGACCGCGTGAACGAGGATGGGGTGCGAAGCGGTGTGCCGGAAGGCGGCGGTTGTCTCCCGCCTTGACCCATCCACGTGCATGTGCACAGGACGACAACTTGTGAACCCACAATTTATCAATTGTAATAAATCTGGACATGCCTGCACCCTAATAGCGTCGCAGCCGCCCTCCTGTAATGACCAAGCGCCGACTGTTTTAAGCACCCATCAGAACGGCGACTTCGCCACACAACTCACAACCCCACTTTCCACCTCTCTCCCTATCGCACCGACGACTTGAATGATCATGCCCACCGTTGCCACCTCAGTGGTGGGTGGCAGACAATCCCAACCATCCTCCGTCTCGTCCTCACAGGTATGGTATGACGACATCCCCGGGTCCATTTGCGGACCCGAAGACGGACCCTGGCCGCGCTCGTTCGTGCGACTCGGAGCGTCCGAGGCGTGGGCGCGCCTCGCGGAGGCGTCCGATCCGCAGAGCACACGGTGGCGCGCCGACGCGGTCAACTTCCAGCCACATCCCGAAACAAAGAGCCAAGATCGGTACGTGATGGAGTGGCTCAATGTTCACGGGCGGACTTGGACGTTCACGGGCGTGTTTGATGGTGAGGAGTTCACGATCGTTTTATTTCTGAGGACATCGGGATTGACCGGAGGCGCGTCGCGCAATTTTTTTTCTCTAGGGCATCTCGGCGACGCGACCGTGGCGCATGCGGCACACCACATGCCCATCATAGTACGGCAGCTCCTCGAGGAGATCACGCTTAAGCATCGTGGACGCACCGTGCCACCGCCGCTGATCGCGGACATGCTTAGCAGCGCGATGCGCAAGTTCGACGACGCGATCGCCAACGACGTCCTGCAGCTGTTTCCGGGCGGGGTGTTGGAGTCTGTCACGGAGATGCCGGACGAGGAGATACATGCCATTCTCAACGATCATGCGACGGGCGGACACAACTTCAACAAGGCACGGTTGTGTATGTATGGCACAACTGCGCTTGTCGCGCTTGTCGACCCTGAACACGAAAATCTGTGGTTGGCAAATCTCGGCGACTGTCAAGGAGGTGAGTACTACGGGTGCGGACGGAAACGCTCCAGGCTTTGTCACTGGTTTGCTGACGCATTGGTGGATCAGTCATGGTTTCAGAGACCGAGCGCCGTACATGGAATTTCGAGGTGTTGACGACAAGTCACAACGGCGGAAACAAGCAGGAGGTGCAGCGGGTGAAGAACGAGCATCCAGGAGAGCCTGAATGCGTTGTGGACGACCGTGTTCTCGGTGTCATCGCTCCTTTTCGTTGTGAGTCTACGTCTCAGGGCCGTTTTTATTTTTTATTTCCTTGATCGGTTGCGCTGACTAATCTGTCGGCGCTTTCGTCACCGCTCAGGCATTGGCGATACGCCGTTCAAGCAACCGCCCGAGTTCACGAGGCGCATTCTGTACAACCTCTTCCCTGGAGACCACGACATGTCCCGATGGGAGGAGTTTCTCGTCAGGAACTCGACACCACCTTACATATCCGCCATGCCCGAAGTAACGCATTATCCGTTGGGTGCGTCGCAAAAGCATCTGCGGAGATACCTCGTGTTGTCTTCCGACGGGTTTACGGACATTTGTGGGAATGGTCAGCGGAGCGTGGTCGAGCGGTGGTTACAACGCGTGGAATCGCGGGCCGAGCGCGGCGGGACGAACAATTTGGCGTTGCAATTACTGTGGGAGGGGCTTGGGGGAGACCCGGTGCGGGTGTCCAAAGTGTTGACGGTGGACTTGGACGTACCATGGCTCGACGACGTTTCGATCGTCGTGCAGCCTCTGTAGCGGAGGATATACATGGACGATGTACCATAAGTACTACTAACCTAGCATCTTACTAGTCTTACATAATGTTTTTTTAGTGTACAATTATTTGCTTGTTTGTTTCCAAGGAGGCTTGCCAAATAAAGACAGCATCTTAGTCAGGAGCTTCTCTCTCCGAGTGACCAGGATACCATGGAAATGTATGAGAGCGATGCCGCGCAAATCGATAACACCGACGATACAGCTGGCATGGATGTCGTACGAACTTCCCTGAAACGTGGTCGCGAACGTTCCGTCAGCAACCCTGGCCCAGACGACCCAGTCGATGCCTCGCCGAGCGCGACAGGCACCAAGAGAAAGGCGCAGCAGCAACATGTTGCAGAAGACGACGACGCAACTGTATACGGAGCATCTCGATTCGGTCATTTCGGCGAGTATATGCGCCGGAAACGCGCCAAGCTACAGATCCAGAACGTGAGCATGGATGCGGAGGCGGGCGGCGAGGAGAAGAGCAGCATCTTTAAAGGCATCTCTGTATACGTGCGTACCTGTGTTCTTGTCGTCCTCCGTGGTTCTTGGAAACGTGAATGCGTATCGACGAAACGTAAAAATCATGAATTTAGGTGAACGGCTGGACGAACCCGTCGGTGCAGGATCTCCGGAGACTTGTTCTTCAGCATGGTGGTGTCTTTCAGCCCTATCTCGATAAGAAATCATTCGTGTACGTGCGACCTGTCTTGTTCCTTGATCACCTGCGTGTAACAATGCACCCCACCCACAGCACTCACGTCGTGACGTGTTCGCTCACCGCAGCCAAAGTCAAAGAGTTCAAACATATGAAAGTGGTCAGGCCGGAATGGCTGATGGAGAGCGTTACTGCTGGGGCTCTCCTTCCCTGGACGAATTACATCTTTCGTCCGGGCGATCGATCAGAGCGATCTCAGGGCTCACAGATCGGTCAAGCAATGCTACAGTTACAGGCCGCGAAACCGATACATCCATCGTCCTCGCCCAAGGTTGGCCAGTCTAGTTCGAGTGGACTTAACGTTGACATGGATGCTGGCCCGAGCATCCAGGCCGGACCGGAGCCAGAAGCCTCTGGTTCCGAAGGGGGTCCGCGTCCTCTATACGTGACAGACCCAGGATCAGAGAAGGACGCCGCACGCGTTCCAGGGTACGCTGCACATCGATCAAACGAGATAGCAGAACGCGTGATGGCCAATCCGCAGTGGAGAGCAGCACATACATCTATCGCGCCTGACTTCATCGATGGCTTTTACAAGAATTCGCGTCTGCATCACTTGTCTACTTGGAAGGCAGAGCTCAAGAGCCTCGTAGCGGAGGCGCAGGAGCGTGCCGAGAACCGAGAAAACGACGTGCTACCTGGGGAGAACGACGGACGAATGGACTCCTCGAGCGAGTTTAGCATGCGAGGCGCCGAGCTCGTTCTTCGATCTCCTTCTCGAGCGAAGGGAAAGCAGAAAGCCGAAGAAGTTGACAGGGTTATCATGCATTGTGATTTTGACTGCTTCTTTGTCTCTGCTGGCCTTGTAAGCCGGCCTCAGCTCCGGGGTAAACCCGTGGTCGTTTGCCATTCTCAGGGTAACCAAGGCGGTGCTTCCAGCACAAGTGAGATCTCTAGTGCGAGCTATGAGGCAAGAGCATTCGGAATAAAAAATGGGATGAGGTTCGTGTTTCGGGTGGGTATGTTCATTGAGATATCGTCTGACGGAGGATCATAGTCTACGACAAGCTCGTCAATTATGTCCCGAACTAATCACTATCCCTTACGAATTCGAGCGGTGAGATTGCCTCTGTCCGGGTGACGCAAGTCTCATTCGATTTGAACATTTAGATACAAGTCATTGTCGCTTCAATTTTATACCATCTTGATGTGCCATGCGGACGACCTTCAAGCTGTCTCTGTTGACGAAGCTCTCATAGACGTGTCTTCGGCCGTCGCACGCCTAAGGTCTCCTTCCCCGTTCTCCGCAGACGACTTCGCGGTCACTCTGGCACAGACCATCAGAGCTCAAGTGAAGCAAGCCACTGGATGCGAAGGTGTGTGCATCCTGCCTGTGATAGTCTATGCTATTGATCGTCCTCCCAGTCAGCATTGGAATCGCAGAGAACATCCAACTAGCCCGTATTGCCACACGTCGGGCAAAGCCTGCTGGATTGTTCCATCTCAAGCAAGAAGATGTACAACGCGTCCTCCAACCGCTCGACATCGACGACCTACATGGCTTTGGCCATTCCATACGCCAAAAGGCGAAGGAAAAACTCGGCGCGACGAACTTGGGCGAGCTGGTGAGGCGGAGCAAGGCTCAGCTGTGTGAGGCGCTGGGAAAGGGTACGGGAGAGACGCTGTACAATGTCATCCGGGGCATCGACGATCGGAAACTCGAGTCGGACAAGCCTCGCAAGTCGGTCTCGTGCGATATCAACGTGCGTTCCTCTCTCCTTTGAATTGGTTTGTATCTTGTCCAAACGGCGCTGATGAATCGTAGTACGGTATCCGATTCGAGAACAACGAGCAAGCGAAAGAGTTCGTGTACCGCATGGCGGAAGAGGTTGCCCGACGCTTGGAGAGTGTCTCTATGCGCGGTCGCTTGCTGTCGCTCAAGATCCTGAAACGCGATCCAAGTGCTCCCAAGGAGGCACCGAAGGTACGTTAAGTTCTCCATCCAACGAAAGGGGGTGTTCAATGTACCTATACTACTGCAGTTCATGGGTCATGGGCGATGTGAATCGTTTAATAAGCAGATGGCATTGGCGAACGCACAAGGCCAAGCGACCAGTGATAGCAAGGACATTGGAGACCATGCATGGCGACTACTCAAGTCGTGGAGTTTCGATCCGGCCGAACTGCGCGGGATCGGTATTCACATACAAAAGTTGGAAGACAGGCGGCAAGCAGACGTCGGACAGGCGAAACTGCCCTTCCATGTTATGGACAGGAAACCACCTTCGAAAGATCCAGCGCCACGACAGCCGCCTGAGCTTGTAGTTCAGCCGCCATCTTCGCAGGGTGAACTTATACCTGACGATGCACCCACGGAGAAATACACGAATGAGGTCACCTTACCGAACCTTTCACAAGTTGATATGGAGGTTTTAGAAGCGCTACCGGAAGATATCCGGAAAGAGCTGGAAGACGAGTATCGACGTCGGTCGCATTCGCCCATGCTCGTTGAGGCTATTCTCCCCCCGAAAACAACCTCTTCGTCTTCGAAAGTGACGGCAAAGCACCCAAACTTGAAGCGTATCACGCAGCAGCTCGCACCCAGATCAGGGAGCGGCCTCTCGCCCAAGAAGAGCGTACTATTTACGAAACGCGACACGCCTGCGAGCGCGTCTGCCGTGCGGGTTTCCGACGCAGAATTGCGCAAGTTGGGCATCGATATGGATGTCTTTGCCGCGCTGCCCGTCGACATGCAGCGCGAGCAGCTGATCATGGCTCGCCATGTCAAACAGAGTGGCGTTCTCATGAGCGAGCCTCGGCGACTCGTGATCAAAGACACAACGCGCGTGCCGCGCGAGAAGCCCGGACGTCCCAAAAAGCCGGCACCGAAAGCGCATCGTGCCTGTCCGCCTTCGCTGAAACAGCAAGGGAAGCAAAAGGGGGAGAAGTTGTCATCTGTAGAGACGGAGGACGTGCAGCGCGTGATCGAAGCGTGGGTGCAGGGGTTTGAGACGCATCCTCCGAATCAAAAGGACGTCGAGTTCTTTTGCAAATTCCTCGTGCAGAGCGTGGAGTTTTCCGATGCGGGCATAGAGAAGACGGTGGCTGTGATGAGGTGGTGGCTCGTGCTGTTGCGTCGCCGGTGGGAAGGAGACGGACTGGAGGCGAACGAAACAACTGAGCGAACAGCATCAGAAGTCATAGGTAAGGCCTGGTGGAAAGCCTTTCGTGAAGTCAAGGAGAGAGTCGATGTGGCTGCGCGGAAGCGCTTCGGAGGAACATTGGCTTTGACGTGACCGGTCCGGTCATACTCGCATCTCTTCAAGCTTCCACGACTATCATACACTTGGTATCCCTACTTTACGCTCGAGCGCAACTTAACGCCTCCCAATGCCTACTTGTCACCTCTCGCAAGGAAGAGCTCGACTTCATGTTTGTTAAGCGTTGCTTGTGCGACGATATCAAAGGTGATGTTCTTCAGTCCTACCTTCTCGAATGTTGAACGGATGTCCTGCTCTGTGAACCCTCCCTTGTGGGCGACGATGTGGTGATGATTTTCGAACATATCATGCGTTGACTCTCCATGGACAATATCTGTGACGAGCAGGGATCCGCCCGGGTTCAAGTACGTCGAGACGAGGGTTTGCGTCACGTCATCGATCGACGGGAGATGATGATAGGCAGATGCGCACTGGCGAGGCAGGGAAGTAATGGGGGGTAAGTGTGCATCACTTTAGGCAGGCTATCAGGTAGAAGGGGGATTACTCACGACGATCACGTCAAATCTCATGCCCTCAAGCTTCTCGCTGGGTATAGTTGCACAGACCGCCCTCATTTCCTCGGGAGGGATACCGTGATCGGAGACGATCTTGTTATATAGGTCGACCATGCCCTGGCTGATGTCGACGCCGACGATCGATTTGGGATCCCCTGCCGCCAACACGCGGGAGACTGAACCTATCGAACGGGAAGTGACGGCAGAGTAAGATAGTAGATAAACTAGGTGAAGGCCACCTGGCGTACGCACCCGTTCCACACGCAAAGTCCATCACCGTCGTTTCACTGGGCTTGAACAGACCGGTGTTGAGCATCGCTCGGCCGATCTTTTCGGCGATTATCTGAACATCGGGTCTATCATTGTACTGCTGGGCTTTCGCGTCGAAGTACTGCTTGTTTGCAGTCTCGTAAGCGTCCGGGTCATCGGGACGGTGGTGATGAATATGCGGGTGGTGTGCATCATGGTCGTGGTGGTGGGATTGTTCGGTCATGTCGAGCGGAAGGGAGTGGATGCACAGCAAATTCCACGAACACAATTCGCACGAATTGGGAGATGTGACTCAGTTCTCAGAGGCTCAATCTAGAGACCACGCGGTGCCGGATCTTATATGTCCAGCGTCTCAAAGGTGCCTGACTCTCCCAGTCGTTCCGTCATTAGAGGTGATATATTAATCTCTTCTGTTTCGTGCTCACAGCCTGGGCCACCATCATTGGGGAGTGGACGATGTGGATGCTGCCGGGATGTCGCCTCGAGATCCACGAACTATGCGGCAGGTTGTACACACCATCCGTCAGGATGTTCTCCGCACTCAGTGTTTACGTGCTTTATTCCATGAAATTGGATCACCGAACTGATGCGACAGATATCTCTGGATGCCGGGCACTGCCGCACTGCAGCCATTTCCGTGCAACAATGCGCTTGACAGTCTCAGTGGTACGCTGTCGTTGCATTAATACTGTCACCCGGTACGATTTAGCGCTCGGGTCGTTCCCGAGTACGCTCGGCTTCCTAGCTGCTCGGCGGCAAAGTTGCCATACCTGGTAATTTCCTAAAACATTCCCTTCGATCGCTCTCATTTGGACATGAAAGGAGATCCACAAAAAATTATCTCCTCATAGCCTCACACTGATTATAATCGTATAATTCCGGTCAAGTCATGAAAAATCCCTCACCACCATCATGCCTTCGCAACTCACATCGACGAGGCTCTCTGTGAACGACACCATCTATGGCTGGTCCCCCACTGGCTGCGACGATGAGATCGTCAACGTCTCTCCCGACTTGTTTTTCATGACCATACAATCTTTGCCCTCGTCCTCTAGCACGTTCCTCAGCACTATCTGTCCCCCTCTTGATTCCGCACTCTCCAAACCTTGCCTTCCTTTGCCTCACCCCCAGCACAAACCTCAGTACCAACCCCACAACATCACCCCGTCTGCGCCCTTACCGCAGCGAGCCGTTTCCCATTCCACTATTGTACCATCTTCCGACCGGCGCGCACAGCGTAATCGGAACCGCGATCCAAGCTGGATTCCACGTCCGCGTAACGCCTTCATCATCTTTCGATGCGAGTTCTCCCGCGAGCACACGCAAAGTTCCCAGGAGTCACAGAACGACGACGACGACGATCCCAACAACACGACAGTCAAGACCCTCTCCAAGCGTGCCGCAGAAGCGTGGAAGCAGCTCTCGCCAGCCGACAAGGAGCGGTACAAGATTCTGGCCGACAAGGAGAGAGAGGAACACGCCCGCCTCTATCCGCATTATCGCTTTCGCCCCATGAAGCGCCAGGTGTCTGGTACGAGTACGAGGAAGACGACGTCGGCGACTGTCGAAGGCTCCAAAAGTGTTCGGGTTCTGTCTGCTGAGCGTCCTTGCGCACCGTTGGCGCATGTACCATCCGTCCTCTCCTCCGCACCTGAAAAATCACGCACGAGTCTCTCCAGAGACAGAGCCGAGAAGTTTATCCCAGTGTTGCCGATACCGCCACCGGCTTTGTTTACCGAACTGTCACCATACGCCACCGACGCTCAGCCAGACGTGAGTAGCGCCAGCACAGATACAAGTGGATCTCGAGACTCATTGTTCTTTGTCGTTGCTAGCCTCAGGTACCGCTGCAGATGGATTTAAACGACCCGCTACTATTCTCGACGGCGTTGTCGTCCCAATCGCCGCCACCTGCCTCTGTCGATCTTTACACCCCTCTACCAAGCATACCCTTCGATACTTTCGGCTGTCACGATTCCGCCTTTGGTCTTGACCAGACCAAGGAGGACCCTGAGCAAGCGCAGGACCTCGAGGCGTATGCGATCGGTCTGCACAACTTTGACCTATTTTCGCCGTTCTCGTTCCCGGAATACTTTTGAGCATTGCGGTCTGGTCCTGCACGGGGTTTCTTCTGGTGAATTCCGTGTGCTCGTTTGGCAGTTTTAATTCCACTTTCTTTCTTTATGCTCCTTTCCCCAACGCACTCGAGGCACGCTCGCCGACTGATTTTTCCCCTCCTTCCCTCCTCTCCTGCCCAAACGTACGCTTTCTCCGCCTTAGATCCTAACTAATCGTGGGTTTCGTATCTGCATGCCTTTCCCTCCAAACCTTTCCTTCACTAATTCCGCCTTCTGTAACAAATTGTATCATATATCGTATATACAATGTACCACACTCCCTCCGTCGCGAATCATGAATGTTTGTAACATATCATTGGCAGAATAGAACGCAGCGAAGCACATCCCAGCGCTAAGAAGCATCAGTCGCACAGCCAGAATGGCTTGAACACAGTTGTACGGATCAATGCGTCCACATGATGAGGTAGATCTCAGCGGCCAGCAATCTATCTGAGACGCGCCCAGAAAAACACCGACATGAACCCGTCAACATGTTTGACAGCCGCAGTGCAGCAGCGTGCCAGTGTGCCTCTCCCGCTCACTCCGAGTCCAAGCTGAGACGCAGAAAAATAAAGACAACCCAAAAAACGTATAGGAGGTGCAATTTCAAAGTTAGGACCTCACGTGAAGAGCGCAATTTAGCCTGATACTAATTAGGAGGATGTCGCGAGGAGTTGGTCTCGATCACCGGTGGGATCGCAGCCTCGCCGGTTGCAGGGGGTTATATGATTTATCTTCCCGGGCGGTTGGCCCGTACTCCGGCTGGACATGACGTGATCTCCACATTTGTGATGACGGTTCAAGGGTACATAGTTTATTTCCAACTACTTGGGCTCCGGTTCGGTGAACGCGGGTGACATCATGTCATGTGTGTATCAGTCATGTTGATCCATTGTTCGAGTCGCGTGGCGTGGTTCGTGCGCCAAGTTGTACCTGTGTGTGCTTGTGGGCGTTCTACGATGCAAGCCTTCGACAGCGGCGGCAGTACTCAGGCTGTGGCACAGACTATACCGTGTATGGTACGCACTGGCAGTCAGAGGTACGCGCCAACGGTTCAATACCTCATCTCTTTCATCTGTTTGGAAACACACTGTTGTCCGGATCTTCTCCGTCGGCCTCTTTCTTTCAGTTTCATAGGCCCCAACTTGGATACATTTCTGTGGTGCCCACATTCCTTTTTTCTTTCTTTTGATTTTCCAATGACGTGTCGATCGAACCTTGGCTGCAACAAACTGACTCGAGCGGTGATTAGAATATTGCAGACGGAAGAACAAAAGGAAAAGATAATCTGATTGTTCGCCTACTTGGTTACTATCGCCCGAATCCCTAAACGCGTCCCTGTGCAGAGTTTTTTAATCCTCGGGATATGTCAAAACTCCGAGTCCTGGAGACGCTCGAGCTTGAACATGAGCTACTTTTTTTTGGAAAGAACACGGCGAAGCAACTAAGAGGTGCCTCGCATTCGTAGGGCTTCACCGTCGAACGTTCTTGACTATTCTCAACATGCCTGAAATCTGCCATCATGAGCGCAGCTTTGACAAAGTTGATAAAATTCTCACAGACCGGATGAGCAACGTTGCGGAACTTCCGAAGGCACAATGCATATATATGGCCTTGGCAAAGGGGCCCGGGTCGGTAGCGACCTCAAGTACTCGTGGACAGGACTCTGGCTTGCTGGTCTCGAAATATGACTGGGTGTCATATATGTCAAGGAAAGAATCGACGGCAAATCCTTTCCTCTTGGTACGAGATGACTCCTGAGGCCTGAGCACTCAGGGTATGTCGTGCAATTATGCAATTAGTGGAGACGTTCAATGGTGAGTGCCTTCGCACTCGCGACACCAGGTGCAAATGAATTTAAAATGAAAGCCTCATCTAATCTCATACTAGTGTCAGTCTTCGATCCTTTCATCTTCCTCCCTGTATACGATATCAAAACGACGTTCGGCATGGTGTAACCGTTTTCCTTACATTCAACACCGCCCCCAGCTCGGAGAGCATGAAGTGCAACCTGCTTCCATTATGATTTTGCAGAACCGTGAAACTACGAGACACATGAAAAAAATCAGGCGCGCGTAAGAATAGGTCTGCTCTGTTGCTCTTCTTTTACTTTGTTGGGTTGAATTATAAACGCATTCAGGCTAGATTCGCTGGGACCTATCACCTCTATGTGCTGAATTTTGTCTGCCAAACGGCGAAGTTGCTTCCTTTGTGGACATGATGAGGGCGGCATCATATCAGTTGAAACGTTGCCACTGGCAGCAAACCACTGCAGAAGGCTACCGACTTCCGCACTCTGCGTAATAGGCCTCACCTCCAATCACAACTTTCGAATGGAGCCTGAGGGAGAAAAAACGAAAACATCTATTTACGTCACTCCGAGTCGGCCCTTAGCACCGATCGGAACCGGTCCTAACAGTCCTAAACAACTGTCAAAGTACAGAACATGATTCATAACACAAGTCACGCCCGGCCAAAGGAAAAAAGCCAAGTTAGATAGTGCATAACACCCAACATGGTGGCGGAAGATGCGGTATTCCGACTTCATGTGAGTTGAAACGAGGTAGCGCTCTAGGAATGGGGTGTATGACAACTTCACAGAGTCGTAGTATGTACTACTACTAGGCTAGTACGAGTCACTTCACACGTCACGTAAAAATCGATCACAAACTAAAAAAATCGATCACAAAAACGTTCTCAGCCCAACTTGAAGGAAACTGGGGCGATTGATCGTTCTTCTTTTCACTAGCATCCTTTCATGACGACCGAAGAGAGTCCCTTGCTTCCAGCAGACCACCTCCAGCCTGCTCTCCACACAGAAGATGTGTACGATCGCTTCGACCGCAAGCAGAAACGACTCATCCTCGCTATCGTGTCCTTCGCCGGACTCGTTCCCAGTGTGTTTTGCTTCCCTGCCTGATTTTTGTTGTTCAAACGAACCTCGACCAGTGTTTGTCAGCGGGTCTTTCGTCCCATCGATACCTCAAATATCCAAGGATCTCGATGCGACACCTGCCGCTGTGAGGTATGCCCTACGATACTCGTCGTCATTCTTGCGAACTTTAAACTACCTCTCCAGCCTGGGTGTGAGCATAGCTGTGTTCGCAAGCTCCTTTGGCATCATGTTCTGGTCTGGCTACACCTCGTTTTGTGCGTCTTCCGTACCTTGGATCCCTTACTAGGCTGACCTCGAGGTTCATTTCTCCGCCAGATGGCCGACGGATAGTGTACCTCTGTGGCGTACCGATTACAATTCTCGCTAGTTTCGCCGTCGCCGCCTCCACAGACTTACGGAACCTCCTTATCTGGCGCTTTGCGCAGACGTTTGGATGTTCTGGCGGCTTTGCCATCGGTGCGGCAACCATCGGTGATATATACAAACTCGAGGAGCGTGGGACCGCCATGGGAACCTTTATCGGTGTGAGTCTACCCGATATTTTCCGTTAGTGACTGATCTTCCATGATGCTGACACTGATCATCTAGGCCACATTATTTGGACTCGCGATTGCACCGCCTATCGGAGGTGATACCTTACTCTTCCATCTCCGACTGACATTGATCTTCCGATGCCAACTTAGGTGTCTTTGCTCAGTACTGGTCCTGGCGTAGTCTACAAGCTGCGTTCGGCGTTTGGAGTGTAATACAATTTTTGTTGCTATTCATTTTCCTCCCCGAAACTGCACATCCGGGTTCGCGCGGAATCGACCAGATGCGGGGTCAAAAGAAGCTTTTTATTTGGATCAATCCACTCCGTTGTTTGACTTTTCTACGAAGTCCAAACATCATGGCGGTCGTGAGTCCTTTTACCTAGTGCATGTTAGTACTCGAGTCCGTCATCTGACCGGTTGCTGTAGACGCTAGCTAATAGCTTTGCACTCTTGACGGACTTTGGTGTGTCACATTGATGAGAACTTGATTCTCGTTTTCTGACATGTCGGGGTTAACAGCTCTATTGGTACCCATCGCATACACCATGGTACGCACGCCGGCTCCTTGCACCTCTGAATCTTGCTGAGGTGTTGAAAGGGAGCGAAATATGGTATCACAAGCGAGAGCCTGATTGGTATCCTCTTCCTTCCGGACGGTATTGGTAACCTCGGTACGTCCTAGCACAGTTTCTGGGTGTTCCTACATGTCTTGTCCATGTGTGTAGTTGGGGCCCCGATCGGAGGGCGTATGTCCGATGCGGCAATACGAAGAGCTAAGGAGAAGCGCAAGGGCGTATGGGTTCCAGAGGATCGCTTACGTGCAGTGTGGCTTGGGGGGCTTGTGCTGGTTCCCATCTCTGTCACGCTTGCCGGGTTCTCGATGACGTACGTAAACGGTATGGTCGGTCTGTCGATTAGCCTTCTGTGTCTGTTCACCAACGGAGTCGGGGTGAGTCTCCACCGGGGTATATGTGGAACTGATGCAAGCGTCGTTCAGGTGGATATGGTTCTCACCCCGATCGGGGCGTACACTGTTGATATCATGCCCTCCCGGAGTGCTGAAGTCATGGCTGCTACCTCGTAAGTCTGTGCTACTCAAGAACGTCGATCGTTCACAATACTTACCTATTTCTACTCGAGGGCGTTCCGATCCCTGGTGCTTGGACCTGTGTCTGCGCTGTGCATACCCGCCGTGGAAACAATCGGCGTGGCCACGACGAACACAATCGCGGGCATCTTGGCCCTGGTGGGATATTTGTACGTGTTCTCGGGGAGTGTTTCAAACATAGACTGACGAAGCGAGACAGTTTGATTTGGCTCACGATACGATATGGCGAGAAGATGCGTGCATACGTCGACATTGGATACCCCGATTTCCATGCACAAGGATCGAACCGTGGCGATACCACGGCACAAGACTGAATACAGCACGCCTGAATCGCAGATAGAACAGACAGTTTGCTCAATGACTTTGAACGGGCATTTCGGTGCTTTGGGTATTTTTGTAGATCTTGATTCAAAACGAATAAAATCGCAACCTTTTGGTTGTTCGACCACGAATATGCATGAATCGAAGTCCCTGGTTTGTGACTCCACTCGTCCACATCAGCTCGAGGTAAGTACGGACGTTCGACATCCCCAAATCCCAAGTGCTTTATTCGTTGAGCGCCGAATTGGATCTAACTCTTGGGCCCATCTGCATGCAAATGCGAAGCGAACAAAGTATACAGAGATCGAATATACTCCAGTCAGAATGCCAATCAATGGACTTTGTTCATTCCCGCCCATTGTACGATATGAAGGTGCTTGTGCGAGCAGGCTCAGCTTGCTTTCGACTCTGTTGTTACAGTCATTCGAACCACGTTTGGCCAACGGACAGCTTCCTAGCGTCAACTAAGTCGGCGCTTGCCCTCAAGGTTTGGGACGAATGTCCCGATCCATCGCCGAACAATTGAAATAAGAAGATCGCGCAAAGATCGCGTCGGAAGTCTGTCTAGGCAGATTTTGCTACATATGACCAATATGACGAGTAGATCTACATGCATACCAACATATAAGTCCGAACAAGTTCTTCGGCAAACTTGTCTGACGCTTCTTCGAAAACATAACATCTTCGATCAATATTTTGAATTCCCGGCTGGGTGACCACCATTGTGCAGACCTTGCCTTCAAAGAGCCAGCACTAGTGTGAGTCTGCGCAGCCCAGAGGTGAGTCAGTGTGCAAGGGAGATGCTGCCTAGGCTGCCAGTGTCTGGTTTGTCTCCCCATCGAATTCAAGTCAAGTTGTACATGCGACGCCGGTAGCTTGGATGTCCACATGCATGATGTCAGCACCTTCAGGATACCGCAGTTCCGAGTCACACACTGGCAGCGTACGAGTTACGACAACACGTTCTGGAAAAATTGTTCACATCGGACGAGGACTGCGGGTCGTCCGATTACCCTTCTATTATCTTGTAAATTTCGTGGTTTGAGAGATGTTGGTTGTATTGATCTATTAGGACATGGCCGATATATCATGCCCTCCCAGAAATCGCGTGGTGTCCAAAGGCTTTTTGATGATTGATGTTGATGCATTGAACGTCTGAACGTACATTCGCATCGCTCAGTTATTCCTATTCCAAAACACTTGTTACCTGTCTGTCTATTCTGTGTATACACACCAGGGGAAAACGATCGGAGTGACCACGATTGTGGTTTGTAGGTTTTCCCTTCGCTGAAGCGTTTACTCCTTATCACGGCCGATAAGCTTCCCGGAAGATCCCGAGGTAACTAAGTAAACCGCTGATTGCCAAACTGAGTCAGTTCGGGTCTTCCACTTGCGCTCTCACAACACGTTCATTCATTCCTTACTCCACTTAAGGGGGCTTGTTCTGTGTTGGGGCGTGTGCCTGACCACCGGGAGGAGAGCCCATTTATCTCGACCCACCTCACTTACTAGTTCAAGTCACGGTCCTTTGAATACAAACGAGCGTCAAACCTGCCATTCTCTCGCAGATTCTAGTCATGCAAGCATTTTCTACAGGGGAAAGCAGTGTGTTACCTCGGAAGCAGTGCACACAACGGGATCGCGCCAAGATTAATATCCAGGGTTTTGAACGTTTGCTGATGACGTCCATAGCATAGAAGGAAAGCTTCTTCGACAACTTCACACGCCATATGATCGGTTCGAGTAGATAACCAACGCAAGGAAAAACTAGGGTGATCAACCATTCAACTTTTCACCCTCCCTCCTCTTATGGCTACTGAACAGAGCGCTTTACTAGCGGCGGATCACCTGCATCACAATATCCCAACACACGATGTGTACAATCGCTTTACCCGCAAGCAAAAGCGAACCATCCTCGCCATCGTGTCCCTCACCGGATTCGTCCCCAGTGCGTCTTCCATTTCACTTTGATTTATCTTGTATTCGATAGTAGAGGCTCGATCAGTGTTCGTTCGAGGGTGCTTCGTCCCATCAATACCTCAAATCTCGAAGGACCTCGATGCGACGCCCGCTGCCGTCAGGTACGTTATTTGACGCTGGCTATCATTCATCGACCATCAACCTGGGTTTAGTCAGGGCGTAAGCTTGGCCGCACTCGCAACCTTTTTCGGCGTTATGTTCTGGTCGGGGTACACTTCTTTTTGTACGTGTCCACGCATCCCCATTGGCTAGCCTTAGTAACGATCATCCCCTTTGTAAGTTGGTCGACGTACAGTGTATCTCTGGGGAATACCCATCACGATTTTTGCCAGTTTTGCCGTCGCGGCTTCCAACGACCTAACAACCCTGCTCCTTTGGCGGTTCGTACAGACGTTTGGATGTTCTGGTGGTTATGTCATCGGACCGGCCACTATTGGTGATATCTATAAAGTGGAGGAACGAGGAG